>JANAVB010012198.1:20690061-20755061 GCA_029216955.1 Iris pallida
TGGGTAACTTCGTACACTAAGTCTGGGTGCACCCACATGACCTTTCCTCGTGACGTGGTGAGAGGTACCAAGCCAGTCGTCTAGTGCCAGACGGATGGAAGATTAGTAACCTCCATCATTGCCCGAAGGACAGGTATTATCCCGTCTTGAGTATTTGTTGGGGAGAAGTCACCAAACTGAACTGATACCATACCTCTTCGAGCGACAGAGCTTTGGAGCCGTTAAGACTCTGGATGTACAGCTTTAATTAGAAGCAGTCATGATTGGAATGGTGGACATAGCGGTGGAAGTGGAAATATTTTGGGTCCTCCATCTCTGCTGCTCGAGGTCGCGCCTTGGTGGAGGGAGTTGGATCCTATCCCCTTGCAAGTGCATGTCGAAGATATGCTTGACATGACTATCTTCGAATGAGTAATTCACATTGGGCTACTGGGCTTCTGCCTGCTTTTGTTCAGGCTTCTTGGTTGTACCAGCGACTATGGCCTGTTTGCCCTTGGTGTCCCGATTATTTGTGGTGCTGCCACTGTTGTTGTTATTGGAGGTGTTACCGGGACGTTTGCCTTTGTCCTCTCCATCTGGGATGTGTAATCCCAGCTGGCGAGCCTTCTTTAACTTTGCCTCTGTATTGGTAGTGCTTATAATGAAGGTCGTCCAATCCCTGAACTGATCTTATCCCATCCTGAGGCTGCTTGCGGGGAGCAACTTCTTCTGACAGATTTCGATCAAGGAGCTTTCGGGATTGCCTTGGGGAAATCTCATCGCAGTTTGGCAAAACCGCTCGATATAGTTTCTCGTTAACACCCTCTTTCCTTGAACGACGTCCATGAGAGACGACATTGTTACACCATGTCCCACTTCGTAGAATCTTTCCAGGAACATGTGCTTGAAGATGTCAAAGAAATGGATGCAGTTGTCTGGAAGGTTGCGGTTCCAGTCGAACGCGATTTCCTCCAATGCTTCGATGAATAATCGTGTGAGAATGGCATCGCTATACGGCAAATGGTCTATTGTGACCTCAAAATACGTTATGTACCAGCTGGCAGAGGTCTTTCCGTCATAGGAATCGATATGAAACGGTTTGTACCGTGGCGAAAAAGGAACGTCTCTCCAGGCAACGGGATACAGCTGCCGTATTCTGAGGTCCCGGGAGGAGTCTCGGGCATTGAACATCGTTCGAAGCTTCTGGACTTCCCTTCTTGCCTCCCTGGCTTCGTCTACTGCTGAAGGAGTGGATGCTCCTTGAGGATTGTCACCCAACGAAGGAGCGGTCGTGTTGGAGTCCGCGTTGACTGCGGGTCCCAAGCTTGTTTGTCTAGGCATCCTTGTTGGTTGAGTCGACAAGGCAGCTTTGATTTTGTTTACTGACTTGACCAAGGATAGGAGCATGGCTTCGAGTACTTCTACACGTTATCAATCAGTAGGTCCTTCATGATCATCGTCGGCCATAAAGACTGTCCGTACGTGGGTAGACGTGGAAGGGACCATATAAGAGGTGCTCTCCGTGGCTTACCCTCGTACAGAGAAATCATCGGGGAATATCAAAATATCTTCCTCCTCAGATTTGGAAGGGGTTCCACCCCCTGTGCAGGAAGCTGCATTGTCTTGGCCAAGGCGGTCATCCACGGGGACGTCCAAGCCTGCTGCATAATTCCAATGGATCACTACCCCCTGCGTATGCTCTTGGAACACTGGGTTGTCGCATACATTGAGGGGACTGCTACCCCCAGCTTCATCTACCCCCAGGGAGGTCGAGGGTGCACCCCCGGGTGTTGGAAGCTTCTTTCTGGATCAAGTGCCTAGGTAGACACCCCTTGTGGTTGTTGGCGGCAATCTTCCAGATGAGAGTTTCCTTGCAGTGCTGGCTGAGATTGCCAGACTGGAAGAGCATGTCTTCTTCCATCCCTTGTCGGAAGGAATCTTTCGAGTTGAATTATAGGAGGCGAAAGAAAATTCCTCGTCTCCCGAAATTTGCACATGTTTCTCAAGTTGTTGTCGGACAGGTGTTGGCTGGTGCAGTCGTTGGAAAACGGACTGTCGGTCTTCAAGTGGTTGCCGACTTGTCGCAGCAGCAGTTGATGATGACTTAGGTGCAACGATGTCCCAAAAAGGGCTCATCATACGCCAAGGTTGCTTCTTTCTCCTTGCGTTTGTGAGTAATCACCTCTCGTAAGTCGATAGCAAACTGATTTACCTTTGCATCCAATTTGTAGACTCGGGTATCCCGAGCACACAGGTGTGTAGGTTGTTAACACAAAATCACAGTCAACCAAATATTGATACAATTGACAAACATGATACTTTTAATATTTCAATACGACACATGAAGACTGAATTCAGTACAAGCCAGATGACAGCTCGTACCGGCAATGCTTCATACTTTGAGTCTGTATTTTATATTTTTATTGAGTCTAGACTTATGTAAACTGAGTTATGCTGAGCATCTGAGACTTAACCTATACCCATACCTCAAATCAAAAGCTCCACAAAAATCCAAATAAGCCCATCTACCCATTAGGCCTATTCTGTGCTCTGGAGACAGAGTTCGGGCCGAACTCTGCCTCCACACAGAGTTCGGGCCGAACTCTGCCTCCTAAAATCCAGGACCCTAATTTTTAGGGTTGGCTGGATGCAAGTTGTCCAACGGCCAAATTTTTTAATATTCCAACCAGAATTCTGGCCGAATTCTGCCTGCATGGTATCCTATAAATAGGCCAAGAATTCTCTCATTTTCAATCATCCAATCTTTTCTTCTCTCTAAAGCCTTATACAAGCCATACCCTTCTTATCTACTAGCCACAAGCTCCCTAAGCCTAAAAGTGCTCAGTACTTTTCAGTTAGGAGTTTGTGCAAGAGTTCAAGAAGTCGCTTGGAAAATTCCAAGCATCGCCACTGCGATCTCTGTAAGAAGTTGACGTGCTCTTCTGAAGAAAAGGCACGGGGTGTAACTACTATTTCACAAATAGTGGATTTAATCCTGAGCTAGAGTTCTCAGGCCTGGACTAGTCCTCCATGAGGGAAACCAGGTTAAAATCGGTTGTGTTTGCGTATGCTTTCTTGATCTTTACTATTTTCGCATTTACTCTGATTATTTATTGTTTGTGAAAGAGTTTATTTTTTAATTGGACATTATTGTCATAAACTCTATTCACCCTCCTCTAGAGTTGCCTATTTGTTCTTTAATTAGTATCAAAGCTCTGTTCTCTCAACAAGGACTAACATCCTAGAGCTGATCTATGGCAACCACACAATCCATGATTTCCAATCACGGTGAAGGGCAGTCCACTCATAGGCCTCCCCTATTTGATGAAACTAACTACACCTATTGGAAAACAAGGATGAGTTTTTATCTCAAGTCGCTAGACTTCGACCTGTGGACCATTGTCACCGATGGTTACAAAAAGCCCGCCAGGATAGTTGTCAATGGTGATCTCGTTAAGAAATCCCATGACAAATATTCTGACGAGGAGAAGAAACAGGCGAGTCTAGACGCAAGAGCTATTAATGCTTTATTCTGTGCTATATACAGGAATGAGTTTAACAGGGTCTCAACATGCACCACCTCTCACGAAGTATGGAGACTTCTAGAAGTGACACATGAAGGAACCACTCAAGTGAAGGAGTCAAAAATAAGTCATCTCATTCAAGAATATGAGGCTTTCAAGATGAAGCCAAATGAGACGATCACACAAATGATTACAAGATTCCTAGACATCATCAACCCCTTGTCTTCTCTCGGCAAACAACATACAAATCATGAGAAGATCAAGATACTTAGGGGGCTACCAAAGATTTGGAACCCTAAGGTGACAGCCATCATAGAAGGAAATGATCTTACGACTATGTCCATAGAGACTTTGATGGGAAAGCTGATGACTCATGAGCTTGACCTCATAGACTTCGAAGAGCCTGCTCCTAAGGCAAAGGAGATTGCCCTTCAAGCCCACCAACGAAGGGCTGATCCTGAAGAAACGGATGACAACAACTCGGAAGGTGAAGATCAAGCTCTCCTTGTCCGCAACTTCAAGAAATTCCTTCGCTTCAATCGAAGAAAGAAGGAACCACAAGAAGATGACAAAGAAGAGCCAACATGCTATGGTTGCAAGAAGACTGGACATGTCCGAAAAGACTGTCCATTCACAAAGAAGAGCAACCGATATGAGAAACCATACAAGAAGGCTTCCTCAAAAAAATATGCCAACACAAGCATTTGGCATGAAAGCGAAGCTAGTGACTCCGAGAAAGAAAAGGACTCTCCTCAAGACACCGCCAATGTTTGCCTAATGGCTACATCCGACAAGGTAACTAGCAAAACTCTCGATGATTTCACTTTTGACGAACTTGGTGATGCATTCAATGATTTACTCAATGACCACAAGAAAGTCATTAGTAAATATAACCACGCCAAGGAGAAGATCAAAAGTTATAAAGTCGAGATTCAAAGACTCTCTTCATTGCTTGATAATTTTAGAGACACTTCACCCACGTAAGTCACAAATGAGGTGTCTAAGCTTAAATTGAGCTTACATGATGCCGAATCACGTCTTGAAAAACAAACACAAGATATCACAGTACTAAACACTGAGCTTGCTGAAGAAAAGGATAGACACAAGATCTCTATCACTAAGATTTATGGTTTGAATACTAAAATTAGTGAACTCCAGGCTGTCTCTAAGAAACTAGAGACTAGATTGGGAAAACAGGTTGCTCAACCTCAAACCCAATTACATGAGACACACACAAAGCATGACACTACTCATACTAGTCAACCACGTCATCTACCTGCAGCACGTAATCATGCTTACATATACACCCACTTTCATAAAGCACATAAACCACATACATGTAGAAATAATTCACATATGACACATAATCACCATGCTACACATAGATACAATCATGACTATGCTGCACATAAACAAAATCACCATCATACTGCTTATGGATATAAACATCATCATGCTCCACACCATTCTTACCATGCTACATATAGACATCATCATCATGCTACTCCACACCACTCTACATATAGACATCATTACCATGCTACTCCACACCACCCTACATATAGACATCATCAACATGCTCCTAACATAAATAGGAATGTTATTTGTACTTATTATGGATTACATGGACACATTTCACCACAATATAGAGTTAGGAGATTAGTAGATAGAAACATATATGCATGGTTGCCGAAAACTAACTTTTCAGGACCCTCAAGAACTTGGGTACCAAATGTCACATCTACTCTTGATGTAGGTGGACCTTCTCTCCTCAACTAAGAGTAAGTGGATTCTCGATAGTGGATGCTCACGACATATGACGGGAGACGCAAATCTTTTCGCATCACTATCGATGAAGAGGGAAGGGTATGTATCCTTCGGCAACAACCTAAAAGGGTATATTATTGGTAATGGTACTATAGGTCATCCTCCTTCTCCTGTAATAAAGGATGTTTGCCTAATGACCGAGTTAAAACATAACCTGCTCAGCAAAAGTCATCTTGCTGATCATGGATATGACATTAACCTTGGACAAAATAAATGTTTTATTTATGATAGGTCAACAGGAGACATCGCTTTTGAAGGGATAGAGAGGATAATATTTATATTTTCTATCTATCTAGAGATACTAACAGTGCAGGAAGATGTCTCTATGCTCACAAGGATGAAAGATTACTGTGGCACCAGCATCTTGTGTAACGTCCCAGTCCCAAAATACGTAGGACCGAGTATGTGAACATGCCAGCTGCACATGTACGAAGAATACCCCAATATATAGAATCCTTGTATATGCACATAAGCTGTAAATAAATAACCACAGGCCAGAATAACATATCTAATCTCATCACAGCTCAACACAGAAGATAATAAAGTCCAAATAAAATAAGCAGAGTATCAAAAGATAGTCGGGTGAACATACTCACTCCAAACAGCTATGAAAATAGTCTCACAAGATCGGAGTCCAACCTCCGCAAAATAGAAAAAAAAAAGAGATGTAAAATAATGTCCACTAATGTCTCAAATATAGAATAGACTAGAAATCAGTAGTGACTGTCTCGTCGTCAATATAGGATAGCTCCAATGCCGCTCCGTACTCCTGTGGAAAATTGTCTAAACCTGGAGAGATAACCATATCCTCAGGGGACATAGCAAGATACAAGAAAACACCATGCCATATAAACTGTGATAATATAATAAGAGAAAGGTATGCATGCCATCAGGTTCCTGACCATTCTACTGTGAATATGCAGTTGAGATACAATCCTTCGACGCATGAGCCCTGGCTGTAAATAGAATCGGCATAGTTCCCATAAAGGGTACCTGGGGCCTACGTCCATAACACTCGGGAAGTGTCAGAGGGCACCATGTGCAAGGGCTACGTCCATAATGCTCTAGAAAACGTCAGAGGGCGCCTGGAGCCTACGTCTCCGGAGGAGCGCACAGGTAATCAAGGAAGTGTAAAGAAGCCCATACATCAGGTATTGTTCTCCCCACCCAATGCCTAGTATCATCATCTCCATGACTGATATGAACCTCTAGTAACCGCCAAGTCTTCTAACATGCAATACTATTGGCAGTTACTCCTATCCGTCGCACGCTCCATACGTACCGGTGGCCAGCCGACTATGCGAAAACGTGTCCTACATGTGACTCACATCACGTGATATAACAAGTGTCAAGGCCGTATGAGATAAACCAATACCTCAACATCAATGGGTGGTCACTAGACTAAGTCAATGCAAGAGAATAAATAAAGCAGAAAAACGACCGATAGAGTCGCTTGCACCCAAGTGTGACTTGGACGCACAGTTTAAATATCAAGGAACAAAATGCTGAAAATAACAACTGAAAATAAGAATATAATAATCACATAGTAAGGTGGCAAGGTATCTTGCCTTCGGTACGAGAAGGGCAAATCCAAGAGTAGCAAGTGTCAGCACCAAAACTCACAAATCACATATGACTCCAAACGCTGAAACAAACATAAAAAATGATCTCGGTGAAGAAGATATACCTAGGAAACGCCTGTCTAAAAGTCAAATTCTGGAACAGGGGCAAAATCGTAATTTCGGGTCAAAACGATGTCCGCCGTTGGACTCGCTTTGCACCGAAATGTGTGCCAAAGTCTACGGTCTCTAAAGTTGTCAAACTACCTGTCTACGATTTCAGTTTGAGGAGAGGAACTCAACGGTATGTCCAGTTTTGGATTCCGATGAGCCGTGCACAAAATCGTCCGTTTGAGTGGGTCGCGGGCCCGCCAAAAATGGGTTTCGATTCAACCTTCTCAGAATCGAACCAAACTTGGCACACAAGACCAGAATTTTGATCCGGACCTATTGGCGCAAGTTTCGTCTCGATTTGATGACTGTACACGAAGTTATGGACAAGTTTGCAAAACGTTGATACGAGGTATCTCGACGGATACGCGTTGATTTCGTTGCGCATACGCGACGAAACTAAGTTCCGTCAGTTCCCACACGTCCGCAACGTCCATACGCGCCTTTCGATACGTATAGTGTGCGACCATGTCGCCCAGTTTTTCGGGGCGTACGTCGTATCGGATGAAATTCTAAAATTTTAAAAACAGAATAAGTAGGTTTTTATGAATTTTTTAAGACTCGTAACTTCCTGCACAGACAATTAAATTTGAAAGTATGAACTCCATTGCATAGCCCTATATGTTGTTAACAAAAATTGTTTATATGGGTTTTAGAAGCTGGTCTTGGATTGGCAAGTTTTTGCCTTCCAAAGTAGGGTGCTCAAGTATGAAATCTGCTCTGCTTTCGAGTAATCAAACGCCAGTTTTGGCTTCGATTTCTGGAATGATACGAAGCGTCTAAAATCAAAGTGTTTGCAGGGTTATATAGTTGTATAGATGGTCTTCATACCTGAGAAGACGGAACGCGAAACGATGGGGCGTGCGGCGTAAAAGTCGTGTGCGAAGTCGGGTCGGCAGCGTGCCTGCTGTCAATGGCGATCGTCGGGGCTACCTCCCTTGCTGGTGGTGGCTCTCGCGGCGGTCGGGGCGCACACGACGGCGATGGGGACTCGATGACGAGGGCTTTAGGTGGGAGATGAGTATTCGGGGGTTAGGGTTTGGTTTCGAGCAGTAGTTACATATATATATATACTACTCGGTTTCTAATATAACTAAGAATAGGTTTTAGCTCGGGCTGATATGAGTTTGGCTCGGGTTCACGTAATTCAGCTGAGCTGCTTTGGTTTTCCATTAGGGATGTGGGGTCGAGGCTAAAGTCCACAGCAGCACAGCTGTTGTTAGCAAATGAATTGTGGGGTCGGCCCCCCCCAACTCCGCAGCTTAGCTGCTACTATGGTGGGGGTTCGGCCACCACTGTTATACTTTCTTTTTTTAACAATACATTATATATATATATATATATATATATATATATATATATATATATATATATATATATATATATATATATATATACCAAACTATAAGTAATTATATATAATAGGCAAAAATTTCCTAAAAATTTACAAATAATTCCCTAAAAATCCTAGAATTTATATTATTCCTAATTTAATAAGAATACTAACAAGCACACATATAATTTATACACACATGCATTTATATTTACGTACATATACCAAATAAATTCTAACTAATATAGAAAAACAATTTTTAAGGCACTAAATAATTTAGAAATATTGGGGGTTTACATCCTATCCAACTTAAAAAAAAATTCGTCCTCGAAATTAAGCTAAGGTCGGGAGATCAATGCAATGCAAGGAAATATAAATGCAAGACATACCTTCGTCTTCGAACAAATGCGGGTAGCGATTTCAGATGTCATCCTTACGCTCCCAAGTAGACTCCCCTAGCGAGTGATGCTTCCATGCCACGCGAACCAATGGAATAGATTGATTCCACAACACCTTCACTCGGCGATCGAGGATACTACTGGTTGCTCTTCATACGACAAACTCGGTCCAACGGTGATCTCGGAGTGATCAAGCATATGATTGTTGTCTGCCACGTACCTCCTCAGCTGAGATACATGGAATACGTCATGCACTCCCTCTAGCGACGGTGGCAAGGCTAATCTATAAGCAACCTCTCCAACACGTTCCAAGACATCGAAAGGCCCGATGTACCTTGGACTCAACTTGCCACGTCCTCCGAACCGAATCGTGCCCCTAGTGGGGGATATCTTCAAGAACACATGGTTACCCTCTTTGAACTCCAAGGGTCGACGATGATTATCTGCCCATTGCTTCTGACGATCCTGCGCTGCTCGTAGGTGGTCCTGAATCTTCTTCACTGTCTCCACTGTGCTCAAGACCAACTTGGGACCCAATAGCTGTCGCTCTCCTATGTCGCTCCAACAAACAGGAGACCGACACTTCCTACCATACAATGCTTCAAACGGAGCCATTTAAATACTCGCTTGATAGCTATTGTTGTAGGAAAACTCAACAAGATGGAGGTAGTCCTCCCACAAACCGCCAAAATCAAGCATACACGCTCTCAATATATCCTCTAGCGTCTGAATAGTACGCTCCGACTGGCCGTCTGTCTGCGGATGATATAATGTGCTAAACTTCAATCGGGTGCCCAAACTCTCTTGCATGCTCCTCCAAAAGTGCAAAGTAAATTTTGAGTCACGGTCTGATACAATACTAACAGGCACCATGCAATCTTACAATCTGCTCCATATACATCTCTGCCAATACCTCTGTCGACTGGCCTACTCTAAAAGGTAAGAAATGGGCTGACTTCGTAAGTCTATCAACAATCACCCATACTGCGTTACGTCCCCTAGGACTCCGAGGAAAACTCGTGACGAAATCCATAGTAATGTGCTCCCACTTCCACTCGGGAATGGGTAGTGGCTGCAATAATCCGGCCGTCCTCTGGTGATCCGCCTTAACTTGTTGACATACCAAGCCTATGACCTTAGTGTCCCACTCAGGCATACCATCGTGTGCTTCATTTGCTTAGTACGATTTTCCTGACCCGAGACTCCATCCTGATTTACCCCATGGAGTTACTTTTGATTTCGATTTGAATTAAGGACACCTTATGACCTAAAACTGCCAACCAATTTTTGGACATGACCCAGTATAGGTCTACTACCCATATTTTGCTTGTTGACCTTGCATGTTGCTAGGTAGTAGCTTCGTCCCTGATTGTTGGAGGTTTGACCTAGGAGGAGTACGACCATCTAAATTTCGAGGACGAAATTATTTTAAGGTGGGTAGACTTGTAACACCCAGTTTTCTGAAATTAGAGTATTTTTGAAAATTTATTATTTTTATTATTTATTAATGGTATTTTAGTCATGATATGATCTTTGGTGAATTTTAGTTAATTAAAACCATTTTCTAAGTCATGACTTATGACTTTATGACTTTACTAGTATAACCCTAGTGTAAACCCTAGAGATTTCATAACCTAGAGACTAACCATGATCATGTGAGCCTAGCCATAGGTTTAGAACATCAAATTAGGGCTTTTTAGTCAAAAAGGTATTTTGATAATTTTCTAGGATTTATTTGGAATTATTTGGATTTATGAGATTTATTATTAATTAATTATTTGATTAGTGTCATGTTAGCTCCTAACCTAGTTTAGCACTAATCTAGAGGTTAGCAACTAACCTAGAAGACTAATGTTAAATGTTAGCTTTATGTGTAAATATCTAGTTAGATAATATCTAGATATTTTTACTCTTAGATATTTTAGAAACCTAGAAATATCTATTCCCTTAGTCAAAGCCTTAAGGGCTAAGTTTGCAAGGTGGTAGGAACCCTAAATATCTACCCCTACCCCCCCATGGAAGCCAACCCATGCCCCCATCCTATATACACCCCCCCCCCCTTCATTCAAGCCTCCTTCTTTCACAAAAACTCTAGTTTTCCTACAACTTCACACCCTCACAACTCAATCAATTTAGCTCCAAATTGAGCCAAATTTCTTGCATTGGAACCCCCTACTATTGAGGATACTAAGGGAGGCTAGCTAGCAAGGTTGAAGATCAATTTGGCCATTCAAGTGAAGAGGACAAACCCCCCCCCCCACCTTGGTTTCATTGGATTTTGTACTCATAGGTAACATGCCCTAAAACCTATCAATTTTGTGATTTCTCTTCATGGTTGCATGCATCTAGGTACCATGGAACTGTAGGCTAAGTTTGGTAGGAAATAGATTTGGTTTGGTGTCCGTATCGGACACGTATCTGTGCTTAAATTTCAGTGTTTGGTGAAATGCCACTTAGGAATAAAAGTTGTTGTTTTCCAAAACAAATTATATTTTTGGGTAGCCTTAGACATCCTGAATCCAAAACCCTAGGACTGAGCACGAAATCGTATTGTGTCCGTGTCCAAATTGGACACGAATACACTGTTAAACATCACACTATGCACACTTTAATCCCCTGCTACCCGACACTGATTTCTCCACGAATTGGACACGTGGACACGTGCCACTTGGCACAGACCTAGGGGCAATGTCTGACAAGACACCCCCAAAGTCTCATGTCGAGTCGTGTCGTATCGAGTGAGAAAACTCACTCGCACTGGTCGAGCATAGCCTGTGCACGAGTGCACAGACCTCACTGACACGGCCTTCGTGTCGCGCGGACACGAGTCGTGGACACCTCGTGTTTGCACGAGTGTGTAGCCCAACATGTGGGCTATACGTGGATGTGACCACGAGGCCCCACGTGGCTCGTGTCGTGTCCACGAGACACTTGCATCGCTGCACGAGACCGCACCACGCTCGCATTCAGTCCCCTGCTGCTCGAAGCTCACGCAGCAAACGACACGACACATGGAGGGGTGACACTTGGTGGACACGAGGGGGCAATGTCTGCGAACATGCCCCCCAAGTTTTGTGGCTTCTAGTGATGTGTCGGACACGAATTCGTGTGTGCATCGAATTTGTACTGATAGCACACACATGGAAATTGGGCTCTGATACGGGCTCGGACACGACACTGTATGACACTTGGACACGTTTCAGGCTGTAGGACACCTAGACCAACCCTAGGCGAACCTAGGGACACAACCACGAGACACATGGACACATGTGTCGTGTCCCACACGCGTGTGCATCTCTGCACGACGCTGTGACACTGTGAGTTTACCTGATTGTGTTTTTAAACGCTTGGACACGCCGTGTCGTGTCGTGGTGGACTTCCAGTGACACACACGACACGTACACATGTGGGGACACGATTACCAACCACTGTTTGTGGGTCTTAGCTAGGTTTGGTGTCGATTTTGGGGTTAACCCCTTTATGTTCAGTAATGAACAGTAAGTTGGTATTTTCCTGTATTTATTTGAAATTCAAATCGATTTTTGATCTATATATATATATATATGTATATTTGGGTGTATATATACTATATACGTAGTATATATGTATGTGTGTGTGTGGGTAAGTTTTTAGGGTGTATGCATGAGTATACATGTGTATATACATATGTGTATTAATATAGGGGTGTGTGTGTGTAACTGTGTGTTTGGGGACTGAATTTCTGTTTCCAGGAAACTGGAACCCCTCCCCTTCCTGTGTGTCCAGCACTCTCATACTCTCTCTCTCTCTTTCACTCTCTCTCTCTAATTCACTTTCTCTCCCACTCTAATTCCCTCACTTTCTTCCTTCTCTATATATATGTAATATGTATATAAATTTTATATATATATGTATATATATATATGATATATATACATTTTTGGTATTAGATATATAGTGTCATTGTATATATATATGGGTTTTGGTATTATATATAGAGTGTTCATATATTGATATATAGGTAGTAGATAGATTGTGTGTGTATATATATATATATATATATATATATATATATATATATATATATATATATATATATATATATATATATATATATATATATATTATATGTATGACTTCCAAGTATAGGTTTATATAGAAACCTATGACACATAGCCTATAGGCCTAAGTAATATATTCTATATATATATATGTAAGTCATATATATATATTGTATAAGGTAGATACCTATATGGTATCTACCTTTGGTATTCATTTATGAGCCTATGGCTATGAGGTTAGGCTTGACCCTTGTTTGACTAAAGTTGACCAAAGTCAACTATTGGTCAAACCATGACCTAATTGACCTAGAATGACTAGTTTAACTAGTCTGACCATGTTTGACCTAATTACCTTATTGACTAGTCTTTGTTTGACCTAATTACCCTACTAACTAGTCCTTGTTTGACCAAAACCTTAGATGGTCTAAGTTTGACCTAGACTTGACCCAGATTGATCATGTTGACTAGTATTTGACTAGTGTCACGCCCCAGAACCAGAATACTGGAGAGCGGGCGCAGACATAGCCAGCTACGTATATTGAAATGGATTCCATCTCGCTATACGGTCACGGCTGTCTAGGATACATGAGGGTTTATCTACAAGCCAACAGTCTCTTAAGGTCATGAACAAGCCTAGTGTCTCAATCATAAGCAAGTAAGTAAGAGTCACAAGATGTATGATCATTAAATATACAATAATAAGGCATCCCAAATATTACATATTCAGCTGATCATGAAGCTAGTCGTTACAAAATGTTAGGACTAGCAAGAGTTTAGTCATACATGATCAACCCTAGGATTTGTCAATCATGTTACAGCCCGTAGGCAGACAGTAAGTAAGATGCAATCGAGCTAAACAGGTGCTCGTCGGCTAAACGCCTCAAAAGAATATTTTTACAATAGAGCGGGAGAGCCAAAAATAACCCACTCGTTGCCAGGGTTCCGTCTAGTGGCCACCATCTGGCTGGGAGGTCGGTAGATCCTCTGGAGCTGCTCCGAAATCTGGCCACACAAAACCAGCTGGGTCAGACCCCAGAAAGAGCAAGTGCCACAAAGGAGGCTTCACAAAAGAACTAAAACCAGCAATCAGCACAGGAATATAAATATAAATAAAATAAGGACTGGAATAAAAGGAAACATATCAGGATGATATACGACGAGATAACCATGGAACTATTCAGATAGCCAGGTTACAACCCATAAACCAAACAAGGACCGGGGTTGTAACCCTTCGTCTGAACGGAGCTTGGTTTCTCACCATTTATCGGTAAAATAAATACAAGCATTCTGGTCATTCAATAATCTGGAACAGGATCAGGACAAGACTAGACTGGTTAGACTCCATCCAATCACTTCACGGCCAAGCAAGAATTATGGCTTGATACTTTAACTAACTAGGGTTGTCACAAGCCTAATTACTAACAAGATGCGGTGAGATTATTCCACAGCCACAAGCCCTGCAGACCATCCAGGTCACCCAGGTCGAGAGATTAGGGTTGAATTCGGTGGGTACATCGTCCAGGAAACGCATGTACCCTTAAGCAGTTTGAAGGGTGCAATACATGACAGTGTGCTGGAAATGTGCCCTACTCGACGGCAGGCTACAGATCCCAAGCGCGCCCAGGTAACGGGATTGCCTGTAGCTGGAAAATCTCTTCATGACTAATGTATTAATCTAGTTGTTAACCTTAGTCCATTTTAGTAGGTACTCCTGACCGTGGTACTCAGGAGTCCCCTCCTAGACATGATGCAAGACAGGACTGGATTATTTGTACAAGCACGATCGCCCACGGTGTCCAGGTTATTTATACAGGTCATGTCATGTCAGGTAGCCGTCGCAATCGCTTATCAAGATATAACATGTCAGGTTTATCATGTCAAGTGTACTTGTCAGGAGTGCGCCACGACGGGTCACTATCAGGTCATGTCAGGTCATTATGTCAGGAGTGCACCACTACGGGTCACTATCGTGTCATGCTCAGGTATCATTTCCAAACATATTAAATAAATCCATGATTATCAAGTTTATGACAAAAGGCATAAGGATATAAAATGGACGTTAAATATCTAATAAAATATCAATATACAGGGCTATAGAAGATCAAGGGTAATCAGGCTACGCTCAAGCCAGGCTACGTTCAGGCTAGCGTACGCTCAGGTCTGCGTACGCTCGAGCTAGCGTACCAAAGGTTCCATACACTTCCAATGGGGAGCGTACGCAAGGGTCAGCGTACACAAGGGCACATTCAAGCTACAGGTCAGCGTACGCTCAAGCTAGCGTACGCTCAAGACACGCTACCAACAGGCAGCATATCAAGGCTAGCGTACGCTCGCTAAAGAGCAGCGTACACAAGTCAGCGTACGCTCGCTAAAGAGCAGCGTACACAAGTCAGCGTACGCTCGCTAAAGAGCAGCGTACAGCTCAGTGGCGTAAGCTAAAAGCTAGCTCACTGTTCACTATCTTCTCCAAATGGCAAGAACAGCAAGAACTCTAAAGTTGAATCTAAGCTTCAATTGTCCAAATCTTGGTCAAAATAAGTCCGAATCCAACTTTCCAAAGGTCAAAATTGGGTAGAATGAAATTCTCTAAAACATGGAACCATCAAAACTTGAAAACAAGCAAGTTTAATAGATCAAAACCACCAAAATCCGAAAGTAACTAATTTCTAGATCTACAAAAATTAAAGCCTAAAAAGGGAAAATGACAAGTTCTAATATGGTTTAGAATCATGAGGAGAAGCTAATGAAACCATCAAAAGGAGTTCTCTTGTGGAAGCAAGTTGCACTTGCCTATGGTGTTCTTGGTTGGTGGAGAAGAGTAATGGTAGGGGAAGGAGAAGTAAATGAGAATTATGGAGGAGAGAGAAGGTTGGTGGGGATAATAAAGAGGGAGTTGTGGTGGAAATGAAGGAGAAGCATAGGCTAAGGTGTTCCACCCTTGGCCCATGATGAACCAAGCATTGGGCCGGCCGAACCAAGCATTGGGCCGGCCGAACCAAGCCAACCCAAACCGAGAGTAAACAAGCCAAGCCAAACCAAGGAGATATGCAAATACAAGATAAAATACGTATACGTATTCCAAATACGTAATACGAACAACAGGCATTACAACTAGTTTGATTAGAATGTTGACCAAGAGTTGACTTTAACCTAGATTTGACTAACCTTGACTTATTTGACCTTATTTGACTTTAATTGACTTAGTTTGATTTCCTGTGACCTAGTATGACTTCCTGTGACCTAGTTTGACTGTTGAGTTGACCAATAGTTGACTTTTGACCAGATTGACCTAGAATCATGTAGTATACATTGTATACTTTATTTTTACCATTGTGGATACATTGTGACTCGTATTGCTCTGATTAGGAGCCATACACCTCTCCTCAGACAGTATATCATCTTCAGACATTTAGTTATCAGGCGAGTACATTCTCTGATCGTTTCATACTTGCCAGGATTTATATTCTTGCTCTAGATTACTTTACTTGATGCTGACACGATTGTTATCACGGATTGGTACTATATGGATCTTTTTATGAGATGTTATCCCCCTCGAAAGCATCAGATACTTTTGTCACGTGTGTTTCACTTACATCATGTATCTCATGTTTCTATTATCATGTATCTTTATGTATCAGCTAGTGACTCATGTACTCTCATGATCACCGAGCCTTCATGAATCACTCACGTATCACCCAATTATAGGCTTATCACGAATCTTAACGTAACATGAATGGATCCTTGTGTATTGATTGGGAAAACGGGGGAGTAGAAGTGGACATGTGAATAATTCCAAAGTAGTATAATTATGTGCAAACTCTGTAGTGTAATCATGTATAAATTCTAGCCATTCACATGCCTATCTTGTGCTCTACATCACTAGCTACTTACAGTTCTCTATATACAGTAGATATTTCCTTTACAGCTATCTCTTTTGCTACATGTATCTTCCTTCAGCAGTTCCTGTATTTTACTCTATTGCATGCTTTATATTTCCTATCATACTATGCACTGCGTGAGATGTATTGTGCTCGTTCCTGTCCTGACAGGACCTGTTGAAAATATTACAGAGGATGAGGATGAGGCCCTGGTGTCTACCTATTATGGAGTAGGACTAGATGATACTTATGTTGTGGACCCTCAGCAGGATCCACCTGCAGCTGAGGATGTTGCCCCAGTAGTCTAGGCTAGCTTAGCTAGACAGTCTTTTCTGTATTATCTTTTTGTCTCACGTCTGAGTTGTATTTTGAGATGTTGAGATATATAGACTCTTAGACTTATTGTATTATGAGTTGACATTCTGGATGTTATGTATCCTAGACACTTAGACTTATTTCATCTATTCTACTGTTCTCTTCGAGTTACTGTCTATCTATCTATCTTTCATTCTTCTACCTAGATATGATTGAGATTGTATTCTGTTTGTCACCTCCATTCGGAGAGTATAAACTGTACAGGTACTTTTATATTGTTAGATGATTGACCTAGGACAGCGTTCTACCGCCGACACTGCGGCGTAGGCTGGACGTACCCACTTCTCGTGCCCTTATACAGGGTGCGGGTCGTGACACCTTCAGAGAGCATTTCTTCGAATGCTTGTTGGTCAAAATGAACCACCAGCATTTGATGCGTAGAGCCGAGCTTGGACGCGTCGGATTGCATCACCAACTTCTCAATAGAGGAAAAAGAAGTCTCCAGCAGAGTCGTCATCGTATTTGCCATTAAATATCAAGAACAAAAATTATAGGGGAATTGAACTTGATTGCAAACTCGCTTGTACAAAAGAAAGCCTAGAAAGAAATCCTAGGAAACAATCTAAGTACAATTGTTTAATTTTTTATTCTGGGGGGGTAACGATGGAGGATCGAGAAATTGTAGCAACTCTGCCTTACTCCTTGGACTATCAGACACGGTCTTTGCTCTTGAAGAAATTTGCCAGCCTTTGATTGCCAACCTTTTGTATGGGTGTGGTACCCTGCAATTTATAGTGATTCCTGCATAAAGCAGATTTTGGGCTGCATAGTGGGCCACGTGGCCACGTGTCTGTAACAGCACACGAAGACTCGATATTGGGCTGCCAGCTGATGGGGGTTGTTGAGATTTCTTTATTGTAGCAAATCTGGGTGGTTGAGACTTGGTCAAATTACCATGTGTCCCCCCCCAACAGAGTAAAACCAATCTTCTGCGGCCCGGATCAACTTGGCCGCATGCGGTCTCAGGAGCCTCCTTTCTACGGCTCAGATCAGCTTGGCCGCATAGAATCTTCGAGAGCCTTGCTTCTGCGGCTCGAGTCCACTTAGCCGCATGAGGTCTCCAAGAGCCTTGCTTCTGCGGCTCGGCTCCACTTGGTCGCATGGGATCTTCGGGAGCATTCCTTCTGCGGCTCGAGTCCACTTAGCCGCATGAGGTCGCCAGGAGCCTTGCTTCTGCGGCTCGAGTCCACTTGGCCGCATGGTTTCTCTAGGAGCCTTGCTTCTGCGGCCTAGATCAACTTAGACGCATAAGGCTTATGTGCCTCTTCCTTCTGCGGTCTGGATCAACTTGGCTGCATAACGCCTATACGGTCAGCAACAATTTTGAGATAATTTCGTTTGTCTCCCTTTTGACTTCTTAATGAAGATAAATTTGACCGATCCTCCTCCTTGGCGAGTGTTGGCACTGCAGATTATGGATCTCCTTATTCAAAGAAGATTTGACGATGAACTCCCTCAAAAGATTGTGATGCGCCAGGCTGAGACAATGCACCTAACTGAGACATCTGAGTAATGCATCTAGTTGAGAGTAGGCCGTTACGAAGTCTTCAATTGGCATCATGCTTCCGAGATGATGTCGGAAAGGCACAGCAGGTTGCGATCGCTGGAACACAGACTGCCTTGGTGGTGGAGATACTGTCTTGTGGCAGCAGCAGTTGATGGCGACTTGGGTGCAGTGATGTCCTGGAAAGGGCTCATCGCACGCCAAGGTTGCTTCTCTCTCCTTGTATTTGTGAATGACCACCTCTCGCAAGTCAAGAGCATATTGATCTACCTTTGCATCCGTTTGTGGGCCCGGATATCCTGAGCACCCGGGTGCGTAGGTATCATATTTGCTCCCTGATCTGAGGCTAGTAAAAGCACTTGCTCTCGATCGTTGTAGGAAGACTTTTGGGCATATTTGCTCCCTCATCTGAGGCTAGTAAAGCACTTGCTCTCGATCGTTGTAGAAAGACTTTTGCTCCCTGATCTGAGGCTAGTAAAGCACTTGCTCTCGATCGTTGTAGGGAGACTTTTGGGACCTGCCCTGTCCGTTTGTCGCAGAGGGCTGGACACGTGAGGTTCTGTACAACTTTCCATCAGGGGTCCGTATAACAGTTAACGGTACCCACTAACGATAAGCAGATTGGACAGTTGGCTGGGCTTGTTGAGCCTGCAATGCCCTAGACTTCTTCGACTTAGTACCCGAAGGTGCATAGTAGGAAGAGTCCAAGTTGCAAACGCACCCGAGTCGACTATGTACAGTTTACCATCGGTAGCACGCATGATTTTGAGCATGCATCTCTGGTTTACTGTTGGCATAACATGTTTGAGGCGCATGGCCCGTGCTACCTTGGATTTCTTCATACTAGCCCGCGAAGGCGCATAGTACTTAGAACCCAACTCATCCTCACCATGGCAGCGAGTGATTCTGTTGAGTGATTTTTTTCTCTTTTTTTATTTTTGGTGCCCTTTTCAAAGGAAGCAAAGGGGCTCTATATATAGAATGGAATGAGCCATTTCTTCTTCTCCTTTCCGATGTGGCACTAAAAGCAATATCCATGCTTCTACAGAGGTCATTTGCTACGATCTTCGTTCCTTGTAACCAATATCATAACACTCGTCCCTCGATCCTAAGGTCAAACGATGGTCGATAGTACATGGTTTTCTACTCAAGCTCGCATCACTCTAATTTCTAAACTTCGAGCATAGATTTATCCTATCCGAATTTACAACTTTAAGTCCAAGGGGTCCACGTCATTCAACAAGGCCATCTTAGGGAAATTCCATTCATGATCATCCTCAATTACACTATGTGACTATGGTTCAACAACACAACTCACAACTCTCAAAATTGTATCTTCGATTCGTTCAATAAACCTATCATTCCAAACTCATATTCCTCGACTACAAAAATATAACTCATAATCCACCGATCACAAGTCGTAATATATATTCCAAATCTTAAGTCATAACATCACAATCAAAATTTTATCGATCATAACTTTCCTCAAATCTAAATCCTACTAATCATCAATCTCATTCATCTGTCTTATCACAATATTGCAAGATTGTCTACTATAAACAACATTTTTCTTTTGCATAGTCGACCACTATCCATTCAAGCACACTTCAAGTCCCCCAAGTCAAGTCATCCAAACATTCAATACTTTCAATTCGTAAAAATAGAATCCGTTTACAACTCATATTCATCAAATTAGAGTACCTCGAGTTATTGCATATCAATATTTGATAAGCCTCAATACCATCAATGACATACATAACCTGACGATCTTCCTTTCACAATAAACTCCGAGTCGTGCAACCAATTCTATCATCTAAACTAGATATTATCATCATCTATAGCTATATTCTGAACTAGTTACATGATCAACTGGTCCAAACTCAAAATATATTTGTTATCATCTATCTTAGTCATCACACAACATATTCCTTCAATCATATCGTTCTATAAAAACTTAAGTCATCAAGCAATTTCATCTTAATCCTCAGAGTCATTCTCATATATTCAAATCAATGTTTTCATACAATCGTGCTATCTTTCCTTAGTCAAATTAAAAATTTAATTCCGTTCAGTTTTGTATCAATATTTTATATACGATCCATATCAATTTATGGACGGAGTCGTCCATTTGTTACACCTAAAATTTTCCTCGATTCAATCTATCACTTTACATTTCATAACCAATGCAATCCTAAATCTGATGTGTGTTATTTTATTATTCGTTCGAACCAATCTCATTTGAAACATCAAGATCACACTAACTATGTAACATTCAATCTAAGGCTTTCCATTACCCCATCGCTTTCTGATAGACTCATCGGTATCCCGATCCTCAATTGATCAAACATCCCCAAGGCTACCCATACACCACCCAGGGATTGAGTCACTCGACAAATTCTTGAGACTGACTTCAAATCATAATTAATTTATTTTACTATCTCATTGATCTATTCCTCAAGATTCTAGCATGATCCATCTATATCGCCTCGATGATAACGTCTTTCGATAGTACCCCTATTATTAACTATCCAGCATCTCATGAATCGAGCCATACTCATCATTATCCGAAAATATTTTGATCATGCACACAACTTGCTAACATCGACACAAATCATAGTGTATATGTCCAGCACAACTTAGCCAACAAGCTTTATGTAAAACTATCTTTTGATCAACACGATGCCAATGTATGATTTTATAAAATATATAGACTTATTGTATGGAACATCCCGTTGAACAATGAGAGAGAGCGCCAACAACATCGATTTCGGAAACAAAAACGTTATGAGTTCAAAAAAATTCAATCAAAGTCCAAGGACGTAAAGTCGTACTGTGATACCACTATGGCATGTCTTAGTTCCGTAGAACCGATCGTCTTTGCTTGGACGTGATGCCACACGAGCCTAGGTTACGTCCGCGTAAGACAATACCATAACGGTCGATTCAACAGGCTAATCGAGGGGGTCGTCGCATAGAAGTCCCAAAGCAGAAGCATTGAATAATAAGAGAAACACGAGAATTCAAATAAAATCACATCTTTTATTAATAAATAGCATAATTTCCAAGTGGCTCGAAGCTAGGTTACAAACACTCAATTCTCTCTTTCTCATAATATAATTCACTCTTGCTCTCTCCCATTCTTACTTAATTACAATGATATCATGCCCGAAGGCTTACAACTTGCGGGTGCCAAATGGCAATGTCCATACATTATATCTCGTATAGGTGAATACTTCAATGTGGCCGCATGCCTCGAAACGTCAAGGAACTCCATGCCTCAGTACATCCAAGTGAGCTCCGCCTCCAACGAGCAAGTACCTAAACCTGCACATGGTTGGGTGTCAATACACAATTGTACTGGTGGAGGGTATATCGCCCACCCATACAAAACTAACATGTTCATTTAGCGAGTGCGCACTATAATTTTAGTTGTCTTTCTAATCTTGCCTTAGGATCAGTTTTAAGACATACATTTCTTGCCTACTTTGTGTCGCAATAACATGGTCGTGCCATAAAGCCCATTCGTATTTCAACATCAAGGTCGTGCCTCGCAACTCAGTATAAACTTACCTTATTGTGTAACAACACCGTGGTCGTGCCTTGCAACATAACACAAATATACCATACTTACCTTTCATGTTCATACTCAAGACAACACCTGCTATAACATAATGACTTAGTGTCAACTACTATCTATAGTGCCACAAATCGTGCTGAGGCATGTGTGTCTGCTAAAGCCAAATCTTAGGCTCAAGAGTTGTGTTTCAAACCGTACATCTACTTTCTTGACTCATTCATACTGTGGATACCCTTATTGACTCAAACTCACAACGTGCACACAGATTATTACAAGCACTCGACTCATCTATATGAAAGGTCACTGGCAATTCAAACCATATTGGACATAGCTAGGATAGACAGCAAGTTATAGTGCGAGTAGCTAGCCCCACTCAAGGATCTCGAATCTCCTACGGTACAATCTTCCAAAGCTATATCGTGTTTCCTCCTAGGCTGGATCGTTCCTCTGGCCCCAGGTTATCGTCCGAAAAAACATCGCCCTTGTGCACAAGTTGTCCATGACCACGCACCTAAGTGAACATCTAGACTCAACGTAAGTGCATGGCCTAATTGGTGGTATGGCTCAAACCTTTGCAAACCATTCTCCTTAACCATACTCTCCATACTTCATTATAGACTCCCAAATGAGGGATGGTCTTGGCGACAAACGGTAGCGTGAACTTTCCATATTACCTTTTGAAACCCAGGAACGACTACTACATAGCCTTCTATAAAACATGTTCCAAAATATGCCAATAGACCGTGCCATACTCTATATGTCAAACTGTGAGACCGTGGACATAACGCTAAATTCAGTCGTAAAACCATGGGAACATGACGATAAAATCGTAGGAATGTGCTTGCTATGACATCAAGTCGAATGGCATACTCTATTTTATCCAGTCATTAGGTCGATAGACCGAGTTCCAACTTTAAAAATTATCATGGTGTGATATCTAAGCAACAAGTTAACCATTTCATGTTCTATACACATTTGACACAATTGGATTATTTTCTTAGCTATGTTGATTCATCTTTTTATTACCAAGCCTACTCAGTGCATATGAAAACTTTCAATTATTAGTGTGAAGGCCAATCTGAGGCAAGTTCATCGAAGTCACCCACCTTAGCGAGGAGTTGCCTCGACCGAACAGGACATCGAGCAAGCCGTTGCATAGCCAAGTTCAAACGATGTTGTGTTTCGATTCATCTTGTTGAATTATTGAACTCAGCAGGACGGGGCACTACATGTGCTCCTCTCTGGTTCAAGCCTGGCCCGGCCCAGGCCTGGTCAAACTTGGTCAATACTGGGTTGGGTTGGCCCGGTCTAGTACACACATATAGGTTGAGCTTTCCTTTTAAAAAAAAACTCAATTTGAGTTATGTGGGTTGTAGGTCCCAAGTTATAAAAAAGGAATAAAGGAAGTTAGACCCTTACTGAAATTATGTTATATAAATAAAATAGGAATGGATTAAGAATAAGTACAACTAGACTTATTAGGAAAAACAATACGGGCTCTTATTAATGAGAATTTGATATTAGGCTCGGAAATGGTTTTAACACCCAAAATAGTCTTGTTAATTCAAGATTATAAATAACAAATTATTTTATAAAATTTACTATTTTTGGCCTACATGCTTGTTGTACAAGTAAATAGTTTCATGAATCATGGGCTTACTTAATGCTTACTTTAAGTTAGACGCTTATAAAAGGTATTATACATCTTTTATGAGCTTTATGTTTATATGTAAAGAAAGTTTCTAAACAAGTTTTATATACATATTCTAAGTAAATTTTATAAACACAACTCTACGGACTTAAATATTGTCACGACCCACACCCAGTGTAGGGGCACGAGAAGTGGGTACATCCAGCCCACGCCGCAGTGTCGGCGGTAGAACGTTGTACTAGGTCACTATCTATTCAACAACTCACGCAATTATATAATGTACTTGTCAAAATCTCAACTCCGAATGGAGGATAAGTATAGATATAATGAAATCTCAATTATAGTTTAAGCACGATAAGATAACACAAAAGTTTATAACTAAGACTAAATAACAACAACAAACCAACTACTAAATAATAATAATCTCAAACAATCTCAAAATAAAACAATATCTCAACTTATTACAATTCAAGTTCTAAACCAAGTCTACTAGCTGGTCTCCCGATCACTCCTGAGAGTCGGGGCCAAAGGTAGCTAAGCCATCTCCTAGTCCATAGTAAGTAGGACAAGTGTCCTCGGGACAAGCATCTGTAATATTTTGTCAACATCCAGTCAAGATTGGAACGAGCACAACTCATCTAGAAATCCCAAGTAAATGGCAAAGACTATAAAGCAGTTATAGACAGTTTTATTGATGAACATGGCAAAGTTTTATACAGGTGATGATATAGAACAACAGTTAAAGTAAAAGGAAGTAATGTAACAAAACAAGAGAAGAAACATGGCAAGGAAGACTGTAACACAAGCTAGCTGAACTAGAGTAACATGATATAAGTCCAGACAATATATTATAAGTCAAGTGTAATCCCAATGTGAGTCTAATACAATATAAATCCTATACAAGATGAATCCAGTACAAGACGATTCCAGTAAGTGAATAATGAATCCAGGGTGAATCCAAACTATACTCTAACAGTGTGTTTTAAAATACCGAAATAGACATGTAAATGGCTATAGGTAATACGACACATCGTACACCTGGCCAAGTGCCGGATGGCTAGCTTTTCAATATAATTCCAAGGGAGGTGTTTCCAGTATAGGGAATGTTCACGTGTCTACTCCAATATTTCCCCGTCCAATAAGTACAAGTAAATCCATAACCCGACACGAAAGTAAAATACAAGTCTAGCCAGAACATGATGATGCCAGTAGGTGATTCTAGTGGTGATTCCAGTAATAGAGGCCAGACATGTAAAAGGTAAGTGTCGCATGCAATGGATCTAGTAATGTCAATCCGTGTTGACAGAGAATCAAATAGAACTAACTAGAATTGAAGAAATATAGTAATCGACAAGTAAATGAAAGAACTATCAGAAAATGTACTCACCTGATATCCTGAATGATGGATGAATATCAGATGTCTGAACTAGAGTCACAATATCCTATTTAAAGCAATATAGGTTATGATGTATTCAATATAATATAATTGAAGTTTTACAATGCAATCTACATGATTCTAGGTCAATCTAGGTCAAAGTCAACTCTTGGTCAATACTGGATCAAACCAAGTCAAACTAGGTCAACAACAAGGCTATCTTGGTCAACTAGTCAAACTTAGGCTATCAAGGGTCAATTTGGTCAATGGTCAACTATTGGTCAACTTTAGGGTTTGGTCAACTAAGTCAATAATCAACTAGGCTATTTGGGTTAATATCTAGGGTTACATTGGTCAACTGAGCCAAACTTGGACTATTGGGTCCACATTGGTCTTAACTAGTCTAGTCTAAGGTTTGACTATTTGGCTATGTAGAAGGTAACTAGGTATGCCCAAAATCTATTTTATCCTAATCCTATAACTATGAATCATAACATAGTATAGGGCATAAGGCACCATTCCTTATCTATCAAGTCACCCATGGCTCAACCTATAATCTAAACACACAAACCCAAATATCACAAGTATATAATATACTCAAGGTATCAACATATCCCTATAGATATATATAGGGTATACCAATAGGCCTAATATAAAACAGTCCAAGATAAGAGTAATATATATAAATACCAACACTACTACACATCCCTCAACCTCACATCCTCATATACATATAATATCTAATATTACTGCCTAAAATATGAGGGCAACCCATGTAAACAACTGAACATAACCATGGTCTAGTAAGGGGCTATAATGTTCAGGTTGGTATGTGAATGTGACAGAAAGGATAGGAGAATAGGACAAGGTATGTGGTGAACTCATGCTCAAAATGATGTAGGACAGTCCTAACTCACATAACCCCAAAAATTTGGAACTAAAAACCAACATTCAATATCAAAACCTAAATCTCAGGAATTCGAAATATCAAATCCAAAATGTAAAACCCAATCTCAGATATCTCCAACTTTCAAAACCCGAACCCAACAATAACCCAAAACATAACATATATATATATACAAATTACAATAGAGAAAAGGAGGGGCATAGAGTACCCATACAAGTGTCAAACACGTGTCCATCCATAGTGTCCCAAAACGTGTCTAGATTGTGTCTAAAACTGTGTCAAAACCCAGTATCGAACAGGTGTCAAAACTGTGCACAGGCAACCCTCGTGCAGTGGTGTCGAGCATCACAGGACACGACACACACCCTCTTGTGTCATATGCACGTGTCCAGAGGTAGCCCAGGTATAGGGGTAGGTGTCTAGGTGCCTGATACATGTCCAAGTGACTCCGTGTCTGAGTACGAAGTGCGTATCAGAGGAGAAATTTACGTGTGTGCTGTGCACGTGCAGACCAGTGCGATCGAGATTTCTCTCGAACCACTCGACAAAATTGCCTCAAACTTTATGTACGAAGTGTCAGTGTGTGCCCCCCACCTTCACACCAAGTTTCAGGTGCCAAGTTGTCGTGTCGTATCCGCTACAGTGTTCGACAGCAGGGGAGTCGCACGTTGTGTCGTGCCACATCCCGTGTCCAGATTTGGACACGAAAACCTAACTAAAATGTGCTCAGTGTTTAACAACTGTGATCTACACATATAAGTCTACAACTTAATGAAAATAGTTTTGAAAATCATTAATATTTAATCCATTGTGGCATTTCACCAAACACTATACACTACACTCCGATATGTGTCCGATACGCATATCAAATGGACACGAATTCCTACTAAACTTGGTTAATAGCAAGGGGGCCCTAAATGAATGCATCTATGAAGAGAAATCAGGATTTTAATGGGTTTATAGAGGTTTTTCTATTGAGAGCGAGATCTCAATGAAAAGCCTAAGGCATGAGGTCCTTCTTCCAACTTGTAATGGTCCAAAGCTCCCAATCCTTGCTAGCTATCCACCAATGGACTTCTCTACACTAGGGAGTGTGATACAAAAGACTAGGCTCAATTTGGAGTTGATTTGGTGAAAGGGGGTGAATTTGGGGAAGAACTCTAAATTAGGGTTTGTAGGTTTAATGAAGGAGGCAAGGGGGTCTCAATATGTGTTTATATAGAGGTGGGGATCCCTTGATGGCAGCCAAGAATCATTTCTAGGTTTAGGGTTAAGTTTCATGAGGTTTGAAGGCCTCTAGCTAGTTTAATTCAAGCATTTCTAGTAAAGGCCTAAGCTAAATATCTAACCTTAACAAATATCTAACCTCAACTTAATATCTAGATATTCCTAACATTGTCATGATGGAAGCTTCTAATCTAATATCTAGGCTCATGGATAATATCTAGGTTAGGGCAATTCTAGGTTAATCTCTAACAAAACACTTAGCACATTATCACTTAATCAAAATCCTAATTAATTCAAAAGTCACAAAATGATCAAAATACTCTTAGGCTAAAAGGTTATAATTAGTCATTCTAATCACATGGTTAGGTCCCCATGGTCATGGTTAGTCTCTAAGCTTAACAATTCTAGGGTTACACTAGCAAAACACCAAAATCACAATGTACTAAATTAAATAGTATTAAATTAATTAAAATTCACCAAAAATTATTATCATGAATTAAATCCTATTATTTAATAATCAATTTTATAAAAGTTCAAAATTACCCTCATTTTAGAAAAGTGGTTGTTACAAATATATTCTAAACAAATATATTCTAAATGGGCTTCAAGTATAAAGATTTAGACTTAGTGGTTATATATTTTTAAATAGGGGTTATTCATACTTTCTAATAGAACGTTGTTATATAAGTATAAATTCTATAGACTTTTATACGTATGCCTTGATGGGTTTCTAAAAAGATATGTTTTTACTTGAACTTTATATACGTAGTTTTAAATAAGTTTTATATATTAAGGGGTTAATTGAGTCAAGGCTCTTTAAGGATTTTTATGGACTTTTAGCATGTGAATAAAGAACCTAAATAGAAGTTTCATAAGATGCGTAGGAAAACCTTATATTGTAATCTCGTATTTATTTAGGTTTGGATTATGCTTGCAACTTTTACAACTTTGGACCCGAAGCAAGTACTCTACATTTATTATATTTCATTACTTTAGAGTTCTATGATACATTTTATAGATTTTGTTGAATTATTTTGACAAAATAGTGCACACGAGAGCTAGTTAGTGCTTATGGATTCTTATTCGTAATTATTGTATTTCATGACATGTGTTGTGTCGTGACTGGAATCATGAGTGCTAGTCGGACGGAGAAATACCCTAGTAGACATGTGGATTACCTAGAACTATCCCATGACCTATCGTACCTTCTTAGCCTTACTCCAAAGTAAACTGAGATTGTATATTTTATCGTAAAACTGCTACAATATGCAGGCTTAATCTTAGTTAATTCTCTGACTAGTAAATATTTTTGTTAGTATTAGAAAAACAGCGATAAGATTCTTCATTTGCTTGCATAAATCTTGGAGGTTATAAAAGAAAAAGATTTGTAGGAATCTTAAAACCGAAGGTTTTTTTGTGGACATATGAGAGTTAGGTACATAATTATGGTTCGAAGTATATCATATTCGACATGTAGTTGATTTTTTTTCCAGTACAAAATTAAAAAAATAAGATATACAAATAACAAGCTGCTAGTTATTTTTTTGTGTAGATTATACTAAAGCATATAAACCATACTCGATCGAATTTTTTATATCATGAAGAACAAGAGTGCAGTCCAACAAACCCAAAAAAAGAATATCTTAATCCAATTAATATCTCGACAAGATAAAGTCACTAATTATCCCTCAAGGTGTGTAATGGACTGAGTGACCCGAAACCCGCTACGACCCTAGCCTAGTGAATCCCAAGAGGGATCGACCTGGGCCCGATCAACGGGCGGACCCGGCCCAACCCACCCTTCCCTACAGTCCGAGCTTGGGTTTATTTCCTCAACTCGGGCTTGGCCCGTCCCATCTCGCTCTAAGTCCCGTATAGGCCAAGTCCAAAGCCTTCCTCAAAACTAGAACCAATAGTGCAAAGGAGTTTTAACTCCATTAGCTAACCATTCAAACAAAAAGTACCTTTATGTACCATAGTTGCTATACATATACATACTAGTAAATTCATGCATGTTACAAATAAGCTAATTTATGATATTGTTGAAAAACAATATAAATAATCGAATTATATATATATATATATATATATATATATATATATATATATATATATATATATATATATATATATATATATATATATATATATATATATATATATATATGCGTAGTAACAGAAGTTCGATAGTATCTATCCTAGAGAGCAAAATTAAGAAGGAAGATCGGATCCCATACAGGATCCCGGCTCAGTGGGGCAGTGCTCATAACATGGAAGAGTGCAGGGTGGCACGTATATGGACTCTATGGGATACACAACAATGGGATTGTCAGGTAAAATTTAAATCTGATCAACTATTACTCTTGTTTTTTACTAACAAAGGTGGACTCGAAGTGGCATTGGGTGTAGTATATGGCCAGAACGATCGAGCCCGGAGACTTCAGCTCTGGAAAGATATCATAAATATCTCAACTGAAATTGCGGACAAACTCCCGCTAGTAATATGCAGGGACTTCAACGCCATTCAGTCGGACAGTGAGAAGATGGGTGGGCGACAAGTCCCTGCACCAATTCTGGCAGACTTTAAGGACTGTCTTCTCAGTTCGGGGCTCGTATGTATGGAGCGCACAGGAACTATATGGACATGGAGTAATAGCTCTTCAACGAACAGAGTAGTATGCCAGCTGGATCGTGCTCTGTGCAATACCAGGTGGCTCGATAAGTTTCTGCTCATTCGAGCGGAGGGGCTCCACTGTGGAACCTCTGATCACACCCCTATCCTGATTCGACTGGTCACCGAAGAACCTATGAAGAGGAGGCCATTCCGTTTCAACAACGCATGGCCGCTGACTGACGGGTACAAGGAGGTAGCAGACGCAGCCCTCTTGGCTGCCTACGAGGGGAACCCTCAGTTCCAACTGGTCAAGAAACTCCAGCATATCAAAGGGGCTCTGAAGAATTGGAATCGGACAAGGCCGCAGCAATCCTTGGCCAAGGCTGAGGCCGACCTATTGCTGGCTCAAAAGCAGGTGCAGGCGGACCCACTGAACGCTGTGAAGGTCGATCAGGAACTGCAACTGTTGGAGATAGTTAGGAAGCTCCGTTTTCAGGAGGCGGTCCACCTCCAACAGCGAGCTAAATGTGATTGGCTCAGAGAGGGGGATCGGTGCTCCAAATTTTTTCATGCAACGGCCCGCGCTCGGCAACACAGAAATAATCTACCAGCTTTTCTGGATAGGAACGGAAATCTGACCTCGGACAATCGGGCCATGGCTGCGGAGGCTATAGAGTTCTACAGAGCTCTGTACAACCAAAGTGAATATATGGCTGACTTCCCCGAAACTATTTGCAAACGCCTAGTGTCCGAGGAAGGAAACAAGCTGCTGCAGCAGGATGTGTCCATGGCAGAAATTGATCAGATTATTCGAGACGCGAATCCTAACAAGTCCCCGGGTCCAGATGGATTCAACGCGGCATTCTTTAAACAACACTGGGCTCAACTAAAGCACCAAGTACTCCACATGGTACAGGACTTCTTCAGGACGGGCATGCTTATGAAGGAATTGAATCATACCTTCTTGGTTCTCATTCCCAAGAAAGAGGGGGCTCAGGCACTTGCGGATTTTCGACCAATTGCTTGTTGCAATTTTTTGTACAAAATCATCACACATTTAATGTGTACCAGAATGCAGGAGATTATGAAGGGGCTAATTTCTGAAAATTAGTCCACTTTCATTAAGGGCCGAGCGATCACGGAGAACTGTCTATTAGCCCACGAACTCGTCCGCGAGTTCAATAAAACTGGGGGGAAGAAATGCTGCATCAAGCTCGACATTCGGAAAGCATATGATATGGTGAACAGAGACTTTGTTTGTCACATGATGCTTAGTATAGGTTTCGATAGTTGGTGGGTGGACCGCGTGAGAGAGTGTATTACCTCTCCTACCTTCTCGTTGCTGATCAAAGGCCAACCCTGTGGATATTTTGGGAGTAACAGGGGTTTGCGTCAAGGAGATCCTTTATCCCCGTACCTCTTCACTATAGTTATGGAGTTCTATACTTGCTTAATGGATGTTGCCACTATCCAGAAATGCATCACTCCTCTATATCGTACGGTGGAGCCAACTATTTCTCACTTGGTTTATGCCGACGATCTTCTAGTTTTCGTCGAGCCGTCGGAGAAAACTATGCAAGCTCTTATTGAAGTTTTGGAAGAATTTGCTGCTTTATCATGACTTTCTCTGAACAAAGATAAGAGTCATATCTATTTTAGTAAGGACTTCCCTGAACAGGGTAAGTGGTCGAACCTACTTCAGGTTGAGGTCGGACAGCTCCCAGTTAAATATCTTGGACTACCCCTCTCTAGCAACTACGCCCGAGATGCAGATTGCCAGAGATTAATTCAGCATATTCAGGCAAGACTCGAAGGTTGGCAGGCTCAGGTTTTGTCATTTGGAGGAAGACTGGAGCTTATCCGATCAGTTATCATCGCTATCATGAGCTACTGGCTTCAGGCCATATATATACCCGAAAAGACGATACTCAGCATCGAGAAGATGTGCGCAAAATTTGTTTGGAGGGGAGGATTGCACGCCATAGCTTGGAAGGAGCTATGCCAGCCTAAGGATGAGGGAGGGATTGGCCTGCGTTCGTTTAAGGTCCTCCGCGAAGTGGCGCTCTTTAAGATGGCCTGGCGGTTCTTGACTAGCGAATCCATGTGGGCTAGATGGTTGCTGAATAGATATTGTAGCTCATAGAATTTCTGGACCCAATCGGTGAATAACAACTTCTCAGTTACTTTCAAGAACATCCTCCGTATCCGTCCTAAGGTGAAAGAGAGAATCAGTAGAATCATTTGTGATGGACGAAACACTAACCTTTGGATGGATCCGTGGCTAGATCACAAGAGCCTAGTCGACAGGTGGGGTTGGCCGGTGTTCGAACTAAGCGGTCGGGATGAACCGCTGGCCGTGTTACTGAGTGAAGGGTGCTGGCATGTTGAAGCAAGGCAAGTTGGGCGTTGGCATGCTGAAGAAATAAGGAGCATTATGATCCATCCAGAGAGGGGAAGTGACAGTTGGAGTTGGGATGGGACGAACTCGGGAGAATTCGAGGTGAAGAATTGTTACGAGAAGTGTCGCCCGCAGCATCCGAGAGTAAACTGGGCGGAAGTAATATGGTATAAAAGAGGAGCGATTAAGATGAACCTATGCTCCTATAAAGCTATGAAGGATAGACTCCTTACGAAGGATAGACTGCGTCGGTTCGGCATTACAATTGACAATCCAGATTGTGTTTTCTGTACAGGGGAATTAGAGACGCAAGATCATCTTTTCTTTCAGTGCCGCACTACTTCCTATATTTGGCACAAGTGTATGGAGTCGATTGGCATCCCAGGAGCTCATAGGGAAGGTCTTACTGAGATAGTGGCAGGGGTCCTGGATATAAAGATTCACGAGCCGGATAAATATAATAAGGCTCGGTTGCGCTTATTATCCGCTGTATGGCATGTATGGCGAGAGAGGAACAAACGTATTTTTGAAGGATCGGTTTCCTCGTTACAAGCGATCCTGAGAAATACAGAAACAGATGTCCTATTAATGGAGGTTTAAGCATAGTGCTGCTCCTGTATCGTTTGATGTGTATTATTCTTTTTTCCTATTATCAATAAAAGCACCCTTTCTTCAATATATATATATATATATATATATATATATATATATATATATATATATATATATATATATATATATATATATATATATATATATATATATAGGCTTAATTGCACTTTGATACCCTCAACTATTCCTGTTTTTCAACTTGATACCCTAAACTTTTTTTGTAGCAAGTTGATACCCGAAATTTTTTTTGGACGAAAATGCCCATGGTCAAACTTGAAAATTATCCCCCCACCCCCCTTCCCTCTTCCGGCCACCCCCCTCCCGCTTCCGGCCGCCTCCCCCCCTCCGGCCACCCCCGTGTCCCGCTTCCGGCCACCCCCCTGGGCCCCGCTCCGACCACCCGCCCCCGCCTCTCCCCCTAGGGCACGACAGCGTGGGAGGAGGGGGGGCTGGGGGAGGGTGGCCGGAAGCGGGAGAAGGGGGGAGGCGGCCGGAAGCGGGAGGGGGGGTGGCTGGAAGCGGGAGAGAGGAGTGGCCGGAAGGGGTGGCAGGGCGGGAGGGGGGCTGGGGCTGTGCGGGAGAAGGGGGTGGCCGTAGGGCGGGGGGAGGGGAGAGTGAAGAGATAAGGGCATTTTCGGAATTTTTAAAATTTTAGGTATGAAGTTGAAAAAAAATAATAGTTGATGTATTAAGTTGTTGAGTAAAAAAGTTTAGGGTATGAAGTTGAAAAACGAGAATAGTTGAGGGTATCAAAGTGCAATTAAGCCATATATATATATATATATATATATATATATATATATATATATATATATATATATATATATATATATATATATATATATATATTTAATATATATATATATATATATGTATATATATGTATATATATGAATGTGTTAAAGATTATGTTTATATTTTAATAAAAAAATGTTATATATATATATATATATATATATATATATATATATATATATATATGTGTGTGTGTGTGTGTGTGTGTGTGTGTGTGTGTATGTAATTAGATAATATCATGTAGTTAAGATATTAGTTATGATATTTTTTTTTCCTTAATTTTAGTTGTGACGGCTCATTTAAATTAATTTTTCATTATGATTAAAAGTTAGTTTTAGAAATATTTTTTTGTATATATATATATATATATATATATATATATATATATATATATATATATATATATATATATATATATATATATATATTTGGAAACGTGGGTCTGACTCGATTGCCAGATGGCCCCATGGATAGCAACAGTGCTGGATTTGGATCATATATAAAAAATCTGTCTGACCTGAACTTTTTAGTCGGTCCAACCCAAATCCAATCAAATTTGGTCAAAATTGGTTCTGGCCTTGACCCGAACTGACCGATTAGACCCTTGGATTGTACCCAACCCAAACAACTGTATCCAAATATCCTGATACTAGGGCTGTGCACAATTAAGTCAAACCGATCAAATCGAACCAAGCCAAACCGAACCGATGATTCGGTTGGTTTGGTTCGGCTTCAATTTTTTCAAAACCAACCGGTTCGGTTCGGTTCACGGTTTGGTTATGCCAAAAATCGTCTAAACCGAACCGAATCGATCCAAATCCTTGTTAAATAATTAGGGTTGGCCGGTTGGGTATGGGTTCATTGGGTTGTATTATATATGTTTGATTCATTTATTCACATCACAGCCATTTATCAAGTTAAAGTCGAACCGACCATTTGGTTGGTTTGGTTCGATTTTGTTTATTTTTAAGGCTTAATTGCACTTTGATACCCTCAACTATTCCGGTTTTTCAACTTCATACCATAAACTTTTTTACTCAACAACTTAATACATCAACTATTATTTTTTTCAACTTCATACCTAAAAATTTAAAAATTCCGAAAATGCCCTTATCCCTTCCCTTCCCTCTCCTCTTCTCCCCTCACCCTCCCCCCCTCCGGCCACCCCCTCCTCCCGCACAGCCCCAGCCCCCCTCCCTCCCGCCCCGCCCCCCTCCGGCCACCCCCCCTCCCGCTTCCGGCCGCCTCCCCCCTCTCCCCCCCCTCCCGCTTCCGTCCACCCTCCCCTAGCCCCCCCTCCTCCTACGCTGCCGTGCCCTAGGGGGAGAGGTGGGGGCGGGTTGCCGGAGCGGGGCGAGTGGGGGGAGGGTGGACGGAAGCGGAAGGGGAGGGAGGCCGCCGGAAGCGGGAGGGGGGGGTGGCGGAAGCGGAAAGGGGAGGTTGGGGGGGTAATTTTCAAGTTTGACCATGGGTATTTTCGTCCAAAAAAAATTTCGGTTATCAACTTGTTACAAAAAAAGTTTAGGGTATCAAATTGAAAAACAGGAATAGTTGAGGGTATCAAAGTACAATTAAACCTATTTTTAAACCGATTAAATTCGATTCGACTTCGATTGAGACCAAATAGATCGACTACCGACCGATGCACACCCTCTACTGTTAACATATGGGCAAGGTAAACAGTCCTTGTACACAGACAGAACGAATACATCTTGCTCGTGACGTGTGGGCCCAGCAGATCACAGTTTTGACACTTTTTAAAAAATAAATAAAACGACAAATAAAAGAATTCCATTTTACCATCACATAGATCTGCTCCGTGTCCAACTCCCTAAAATTTTCGTCGGTGAGTAATAGATCTGCTCCGTGTCCAACTCCCTAAAATTTTCGTCGGTGAGTAATAAAAACCTCTCCTTTTTTTGTATTTAATTGGAATTTGTAGCCGAAATTTGTATACTCGATCGATTTGATTGCGGAGAATCGGAAAATGAGCGAAAGGTCCGAGTTTGATCAGTAGATTTCCGAAATTAGGGTTTAGATCTGGTCTTCTTTAGGGCTTTAAGTAAGCTCAAGCTGAAGGTTTTCCTCTAGATCCATTGTGATTTGAGAAGAGTCTCGGTCTTCAGATTCACAAGTTCAGTTGAAGTTTATGGAGCGAATTAATTGCTAATCTTGCGCAATTCTAGGGGTTTCTCGTGCTAGCACCCGAGTAATGTGCCAAAATAAAATAAAATATCTAAGCTTGATCAGTAGATTTATCAAGTTACGGTTTACGTCTTCCTCATTTGTGCTCTTTAGTTTTTCAAGCCGAAGCTGAAGACTTTTCTATATATCGAGAAAAAAAGACTCGAGCTTTAGGTGGACTTATAACTCACAACCATGTGGAGATTCAAGGCGTTCAGCGCAAAAGAATCGGCCGGCCTCGAAGGCCGAACGATCGACGTTGGCAACGTGAAGATCACCATCCGCAATGCCATCGCAGAAGGAGGATTCTCCTGCGTCTATCTGGCCCGTGACGCTGTCAGCATCTTGAAGCAGTACGCCCTCAAGCACATGATATGCCAGGACAGGGAGTCGCTGGATCTTGCGATGAAGGAGGTTTCGGTGCTGAAGCAGCTCCGGGGGCACCCAAACGTGGTGGATCTTGTCACGCACGCAGCTTTCGACATGGGCCGGACGAAGGAGGTGATGCTGGTGATGGAGTTCTGCGAGAGGTCGCTGGTTACAGTGACGAAGAACCGAGGGGGCGGGTACTTTGAGGAGAAGCAGGTGCTTTTGATTTTCAGGGATGTTTGCAGTGCGGTGTTCGCTATGCATTCACAGTCGCCGCCCATTGCACACAGGTACAAGTGCTTTCTTTACTGATGTCTCATTTTTGCACATAGTATTATGTCAACTTCTATGCTTTGTTTTATACACATACCATGGTTCATCTTGGTTGCATGGGACGCCAGGTGCAAAAAATAGATAGAGAAGGGGTGTTTGGCGAGGGGGGGTGGGGGGGTTGAAATAAAGTACTCCAAAATTTTTGCGTCATGTCCATATCACGCCATGTATGACACGTATCGGTCACGTCATATAAACTCCAAGATACACTATGACCTGTACAAAATAGGTATCGTTTTTGTGTCTCCACATCCATATCGTGTCATATTCACGTCTAAGCAACATAGGTTCTAATTGTCTAAAACAATTTGATAGAAAATCTATTAGCTTGTAATAATTAATTGCATAAGAGAGTGTGTAAAATGCACCAGGTATTGACTGTTAATGTTGCCGGATAGTTGTTGCTTATTGACATGACAAGATCAGAAAATAAACTGAAAGTTAGAATGAGAATATCAAGATCCAGGTAAAACGAGGACTAACTAGAAAAATTCAAGAAATCCATAATAGAAGAAGGAAGAAGTAAAATCTACCTACAGCGAACTTCAAAGAAAGTATAATCTGGACGGAAATAATACAAATTTCTTGTTTTATATATACACACACACGCACACACGCACGCACACACACGCACTTATTCTCTATGATCATTTTAGAACATTTCTCTCTCTCTCTCTCTCTCTCTATATATATATATATATATATATATATATATATATATATATATAGTAATTTTTTAGAATAGAAATACCCAGCCCCCCTAAATCCACCCGTGACGGACGCAGACATGGTTTCAAAATGGATAGTTTTATATGCGCACTTCAATACATATCTAGATACATATTATTTATATTTTAATACCACAATTTGTAGGAGACTGAGGATACATATACTTACGGATAAATTTATATGCTCACAGGAATACATATCTATTTACTTATTATTTACATCTGATACTAATTATTTCTATATTTGTGCATGTTGTCAATAGTAACTAGGTTACAAAAAGTTTCTATAAAGAACCTGCTACAAAAAATGTTACTACTTATGTCCCAATTATGTTCACTACCCAGCAAAATTACTTCCCACCGTGTTTTGGGCCCTTTTGGAACTTATGCCTGTTTGGACTATATTTGACATGAGTGGCTAGGAAGTATTGTGTCGGATGCGTGCAGACACATGCTGATACGGATACACGCAGACACAAATACAGTCCTTTACAAGGGTATCTGTGAAGCATAGGTTACATGCTCGTTTTCCGATGGTTTGTGGTACGTTATAATCTTGATCATTATGGTACTTGATCCAAATCACTGAATTTGCGAATTGGTCCTTGAAATCTTATTGGAATCTGCTTTTGCAAGGTATTCTTCCAATGCAAAGAAAGTTTGGAAAAGCTTGAGATTTCTTGTCAATTTGGGGCGCCATAGTGCACACATTTCTTATGAACTTTGACTTTGTAGTTTGTACCATTTTTGTTTTTTCATTTGCCTGATGAGCCATTGTTCGTGAGAACATTCTATTTGTGCTATGGTTTATTAACAGATTTTGTGCCGTCACAAAGGTATCATTTTATTTTTAATGTTGTGTTCAAGTTGATGTAAGACGAAGAAAAGTCAAGTTTTGCATCCTATTGAATGTAGTAATTAATGAATTTAATATTCAGTTTTCTTAAGTTCTATATTACATTCTCTTTCCATAGCTGAAACATTTGTTGAGACAATTTTGAGCAAGTAACTAGCATCGACCAAATTAGTATTTTGAAGCATACATGAACCGAATTGGTGAATCATCTCACCCTACTTCCTCTACGAAAAATAAAGACAAGTAGCATACCCCGTACCCGTACCCGTACCATCACCCTAGACATACTGCTTTCCAGGTAACTATGGTATAACCATCATTGGACTCTTGTAAGTTCAAAAAACATTAATCAGAAAGTTAATCACATGTACCACCCAACTTACTTGCCAACCATTCCAATTAAGTGGCGACTTCGCTTTCTTGAGCATATTTTATTGTTTTGCTGCAACCGATTAGTTGTAGAGTTCTAATGTCATCAACATACATTTTGCGCACCCAGGGATTTGAAAGCTGAAAATGTTTTGCTTGGATCTGATGGAGCATGGAAATTATGTGACTTTGGTAGTACATCTACCAATCACAAGCGCTTTGATAGGCCTGAAGAGATGGGTATTGAAGAAGACAATATTAGAAAACACACCACCCCTGCATATAGAGCCCCTGAGGTCAATATCGGACGTATTTTCCATCAGTTTTGACAATGATATGCTCACTTTGATGTTTGATCATATTGTTGCTTGATCGCAGATGTGGGATTTATACAGGAAAGAAGTTATTAGTGAGAAAGTAGACATTTGGGTGAGTAAAGCACATTCTTCTTCTCTTCTTAGAACATTTTCACTTTATCAATTTGAAGTTCCTCTATGCATTTCAGAATTATTGATTGGTGCAGTGTAATCAATTAGGCTTGTTGTCAGTAAAGAAATAAGTCAGGAACATGGTTTCCCTTGTCTGGATACTGAGAGAAATGAAGATAAGAAGACTAGTAGATTTAACTAATATCTTCCATTCGTTGGGAACTTCTCTCACTTGAAAATGTTGTAAAATTGTAAAAGCTATTATTGCATACTAAAAAAGGTTCTGCTTTCCGTTTCTGCAGGCCCTTGGATGCCTTTTGTACCAAATTTGCTATTTTAAATTGGCATTTGATGGTGAATCAAAGCTGCAGATCCTGAATGGGAACTATCGCATCCCGGAGTTACCAAAATACAGTGATCCCGTAATGAGCTTGATCAAAGACATGCTCGAGTCCGCTCCGGATGCCAGACCGGACATCACTCAGGCAAGGGCTTTGCTTGATTGGCCATTGAACTCCATGAATCTAGGTTGGTTATAGATCATTGCATCTGTAATAGCACCTAGAGATGCAAAAAAAAAGCCCTACGTCTCATTCTCTGATGCCAAATCTTCTACTACAGGTGTGGTTTCGTGTTAACGATTTATTACCAGCAGAGTTGCAGAAGAATTTACCTGATGGATTTAATACTGCCTTGGGTTTTGATGTGCATCCTCCTGTTTCAGACATTCATGATGAAGGTAGGTAGATTTGAAATTATGAGCTGGAATATTCTATATGATTGCCGTACAAGAAACTGACATAAAGTGTGGAACTTTCTCTCTCTCTCTCTATATATGCTTATATCTAGTAGAAAAATTAGAAATAAATAGAAAAGTTTTTTTTTTCAAAATAAGTTGCCACCATATAACATAAAAATATGAATGTTTGATCATATTCAGCAAACTTAAGTCCATAAAACCAGAAAGAAATTGACATGTTTCCAACCCTTAGGTAGTGTTTGGTACGTAGATTGTAATACAGCCTAGGAATTCTATATTCCTAGGACTAAAATTTTCGGGCATCCAAGTTCATTGGAAAGTTGTATTATCATGTTTGGTGAATACATAATATTCCCGGGATATATTATTCATATGTAGAAAATGAAAAAAAATTGAAATGTAATAATACATTTATTTAGTGCTTATGTAATTATATAAAAAATTGTTATAGTGTAGTTGGTTAGGATGGTAGATTCCTACCCAAAAAGCCAGACCTGTGATCAAATCATACTGAAATGATTTCTTTTTATTAACATGAATTACATTTTACATATTTGGACCCGATTAATCCGGCCATAACCCGTCCCAAACCCTACTAGATTGTTGTAATATGGCTCTGTGTTCAACAATATCGCCGATATACCTTACCATCGGTATGTTGGCACGTCAGGATCAGGTTGATTCAGGGAACAGTTCAGATGTAATCCTCTTCTTCTTTCGTCGGACCAGATTGCTCCCGACTTTGGGAAGGATTGTAGATCTGAATTAAAGGGTCTTCTTATGCCCTAGAAGAAAAGCTTGGAGGCTTGTAGGTGTGCTTGAGAGTTCCTGAGCAAAATGGACTTTGCTTGGTGATTTGCTAAGGAAGCCATGAGGAATCTTGAGAGAGAAGGAGATAGTCTCGTAAGGAAGGGTTTCACAATACGATATGTGTGTGTAATCTTTGTTTTCTCTCATTGATTCTAAGTATTCTCCTCTTGCCTTGTGGAGTAGGCCGATTTGTGGTTTTGTGTCTAACCACGTTATTTTGTGTCTTTTATTCTTGGTGTTATTTGTTCGGTTTATTTGTGCTTTCCCTCACACTAGACCCGAACCATATCTGACCCGAATCACTAGGGCCAATCCGAACTACCAGATCCGACCCGACCCAATCTGACGCGAACTCAATCCGACCATGGCTGACCCAACCTGGAGCTCCTTGTGTGAATGTGACCCAAAATAATTTTATTCACGTAGGAAATTAGATTACCCACCAACTTTGTAGGGAATAGATTTCTCACATTTTTGGGGAAAAGAAATTCCTGGGAATTAAAAAATGCTGGGAAAAAAGAGTTCATAACACCAAACAAAGGTACTAATCATTTGCCCATCCTTATATTCCCTGGAATAAAAAAAAAACCCCTTGTAACAAATTCACCCTGAATCTTTTTTCAGTTTCTTACTGAAGACAATACATACTTATCCCTGTGGATAGGCAATAAATATTGTGTAAATAAAGTTCATTTTTGTAGTGACAACCATCCATATACAAAAATCTGAATGCCTAAAATCACAGACCAACCATAAAGGATTCATATATTTTTCTCTGTGAAGTTTGATAAGTAAGAAAAAAAAATTGATTTTGATCTGCATATTTCGGGAAGCTCTTCTTTTTCTCCTCTCAAATCTTGCATAGCTTTAGTCAAGTTTAATAATGAAAACTGCAGATTTTTTTCTTCTACAATTGCTACTTGGTTTAGTCGGCCTAATAAACTGCTTGATCAGGTTGGGATCATATTGAGTAAAACCTCCTACCGTACCTTATAGCGTCATTTATATTTGGCAAGGGTCTGATACATAATTTTCTTCAGGAGTTAAAAAGAGAAGCCCTGCAATGCCTCGAAGGAGCCCCCCACCTCCACCTTCATCAAGAGATCAGTTGCGGAACATCTCACCCCAATCTGAAGAGAAACAGCACATTAGGCATTCCCATGGTACTCCGGAGGTGAATAATGGTGGTGGTGGATCTTTAGGTGCATTTTGGTCCACCCAACATGCACATGAGTCGCAAGTTATAGAGGATAACACCACCATATTTGATGATGAACGCAATGGCCAGATGGCATCCAAGAACAATGCAAATCCTGAAAGGTGTCGGAGTGTACATGGGAACACTCTGAAGGGCTTCAATGACTGCCCGCCAGATGACTTCGAGATAAACTTCTCTCCAGAGAAAGCATCACTGCATGCTGAGACCAAACAGAGTTCAAAGGAGACATTCAATGCTTTCACGGCAAACTTTGATTCTGCTTCTACCATAAACAGAGGCAGTAGATCAGGCAAGGAGGAGAAATTAGAAGCAGAAGTGGATAGGCTGCGGGAACAACTGAGGCAAGCTAACTTGGAGAGAACCGAAATAACATCCAAATATGAGAAGCTTTCTGCCATCTGCCGCTCCCAGAGGCAAGAGCTTCAGGAGCTGAAGCAGGTTATTGCTGCATCAAGACCTTCTCTACCAAGGAAAGATGCTCCGAAGACACCAGAAACCACGGTATTTATTCTTCTTACATTATCTCTGTTTGTTCTATCAAATGCATGTTCTTCTTGCCTTACAAGATATTATCACAATGTCATAACGCATATTTTTAATGTGTGACATAATAAATTTATAAACCCACCTAAAAGTTTCAGCAATACATGTCAATATATTTAACTTCAGCCAAAATATATTGGTTGAGGTAATATATTTTGGCTGAGGTTAATATATTTAACCTCATGAATTCACATAATTTGGAACCCAATTTGGCAATTCCATAATGCAATAGATATTACCTGCTGATCTCGTGGGGCCACATGCATATCTGATAATCTTTTAATAAATGGGAAAAAAGAAGTTAGTCTGTGCAACCAAAAGATGAAGTGGAATTATAATTTATGTTTGTCAGTTCTCTACAATCTACATGGAATTTCATTTCCATGAGATGGTAGTGCAGTTGAGATGTAACACTCATTTTTAAGCTAATAATACATGTTACACATGCAGTAACTCTGCCAATAAGAGGTTAATCATACTGGATGATCCAAGAGAAATGTTTGGCTACTACTCACAAGGGGGCAATCCACTTCCAACCCTGTAGACTCAGAATAGTAACATTGAAATATGTCCATAAATTAACCATTAACTTTTAGGAAAAGTTGTGGTTGATTTGCACTTAATACCATGAACTTTCAGGTTTTTATAAGTTGGTACCGTAAAGTATTTTTTTAGCATCATACTACCATGAACTTTGCAAAAGGTTGCAAGTCATCCCTTCCATTAATATACCCTCAAATTTAACGGAATTGTGTAAAGTTTTCTTTACCCCTAAACAAATAATTTTTTATTTATAATACCTAAATTCACTAAAAAGAAAAAGAAACCCTAACTCCCTATTCTCCTCCACCTTTCATGCAGGCTGCCAATGCTGACGCCCCCTCCCCCCCAACACACACACCCCTTGTCAACCCCTCCCCCCTCTCCACTGTTGTCCCCACCCTCCCGTATAGCCAAAACAGCTACAACTTTTTATGGTAGCAACTTGTGGTTGCGAATGCTGTTGTTGTGTGGGGGATAATTGATAATGTTGAAGTCTAAAAGACTTGATAATGTTGAAAACTTTACATCAAAGATAATTGATGAATATTGAATGTCCCTTGGGATTGAAGTTGAACATCCAGCTCTCTATGTTCATATCCAAAACGGTCTTGCATAAGTGTTTATTAAGTGTATTCAGTCGATCACTAGGACTGGGATGTACACCAAACTTTCCATTTCTGTGTAGGGCTATTGCATGTATGTTGGTCCATATAAGGCCTATTGCCACCCAACCCCATTCATCGTTACATTTGATTATTGGGGATTACTGGGTACAAACCTCTGATGTTTTATACTTGAGCATTGTTGGGTGTGCAACCCATGTCCTAGTTGCACCGTCGCAACGTACCAAAACAGGTCCTTAAAAAGATGAGAATATATATATCGGTTGTAATTAGTCGTTGATAATTCACTATTTAGAGTCCTTGACAGACGATCTCTTTATTGCAAGATTTGCGGATTGTCATTAAATTTAATGAGACAACATTTTCGTCGTTGTTAGGGGGAGATAAAAACATCAACATTCCTGAAGAACGTTGTGAATAGACGTAGTTTATTCTAAATATGTCTTATCTCAATTCGGGTACCTCTAAATGTGACAGTGAAGTACGGAGGATCGTAGATCTTCATATGGTAACACAAAATATGCCACACGTGTTCTCTGATCTAGCTTAAGTGGCAATATCTCATATATATATTCTGATCTAGCTTAAGTGGCAAATATCTCATATATATATATATATATATATATATATATATATATATATATATATATATATATATTAATGTGCCTACAAGGATAGACGTCCTGACATAAAGCAAATTTTTCCTGAAGGATGACACAGGTTGTCCCTGAAGGATGGTGTGCCATACTCGAAGTGCGATATGGTACACCGAAGGTTAGGCAAAATCTGCCCTTGGCCTGAAGCATAACAAACCCATTGGTTCGAAGGATTTTCTTCCATGGAAGAGGAGAAATATGACACCCCATAATCCTGTCGCTATCTTATATTGCCTAATTCATGAGATTATTTTGGATTTGGAAGTGTGATGGAAGAGATGACTGCACAATATTTGATTTTTGATAATCATTGAATCTCTATCCAGTATGATAGCTCAGATGAATTATGGAACAAATATGAGAATATCATCGACGATATATGATGTGAATCGACTTATTCGATTCACAAAAGATTTGTAGAAAAGAGAAACAGAGAAAGATAATGATCTTTTTGTGCGAAAAGAACAAACTCCCAACTTTGGTGGACGGACAAAGTCTAAATCCTTCTTATTGATACTTGAGAGTTTCTTCTCAATACAAGCATGGAGAATAAAAGATGGCTAACCCTAGTTTATATAGGGAAAAACCAAGGCTTAATTAAGGAAGGGTTATTATTGGTGAAAGACCAAAATAATCCTTGGCTTAATTAAGGAAGGGTTATTATTGGTGAAAGACCAAAAATAATCCTTCCTGACTAAAATAGGAAAATGACTATTAAGAAAAAATGACTATTAAGGAAAGGTTATTATTGGTGAATAATCCTTCCTTACTAAAATAGGAAAATGACTAAAAATAGAACATAGGCTCAATTAGCTCCTCCACGTCTCCTGCGACGTGTGTACGTGATGACGCCTCCATCACTGCCCGTGCCCGCCCCCGGGTCCGCCCTCACGCCTGCTCGTCCTGTGTGTGGTCCGCCCACATCAATACCCCCTCCTAAAAGAGCCACCTTGTCCTCAAGGTGGAAATCTGGAAACTGCGCCTGGAACCCCGCATAGTCCTCCCAAGTCGCGTCACAATCAGGTAGTCCGACCCAGTGAATCAGAACCTTCCTCGTTTGTCCCGGTCCCTGCCGAACTGCCCGTACCTCCAAAGGCTCTAACTGTACCTCCATATCCTCCGTGAGTGTAGGAGGAAGAGTGTGTGATACTGCATGATCCCCGATCGCCCTCCTCAGCTGAGAAACGTGAAAAACGGGGTGAATCGCCGACGTATCCGGTAGCCTCAACCTATATGCCACCTGCCCAATCCGGGCCTCGATTTGATATGGACCAAAGTAACGAGCCGCCAGTTTCTCATTCTGCCTCCTCGCCATCGATCTCTGCCTGTAGGGACGTAGCTTGAGATAAATCATATCTCCCACCTGGAAGCTTACGTCTCGTCGATGTCTGTCCGCCTGCGCTCGCATCACCTGCTGAGCTCGTAGTAAATGCCTCCGCAACTCCTCTAGAATCCCATCCCTCGCCTCCATGTAATCCTCCACCTGTCCCACCGGAGTCTGAGTATCGCCAAACCGGACCAAAGGCGGAGGATCTCGCCCGTACAATACCCTGAAAGGGGTTGTTCCCGCTCTCGAATGATAAGACGTATTGTACCAATACTCTGCCCATGCCAACCATCGGTGCCACTGCCGGGGAGAATCAGAGGCGAAGCACCGCAAATAAGTCTCCACGCTGCGGTTGACGACCTCCGTCTGGCCGTCCGTCTGAGGATGGTAAGCGGTGCTCCTCTTCAGGGCCGTACCCTGCACCCTAAACAACTCCCTCCAAAAGATACTCATGAACACCTTGTCCCTATCAGAGACTATGGAAGCTGGTATCCCATGCAGTCGTACCACCTCCCTCATGAAAGTCGTCGCTACAGACATAGCTGTGTAAGGATGCTTCAAAGGAATAAAATGAGCATATTTACTCAGCCTGTCCACCACCACCATGATCACCGTGTATCCCTCTGAACGTGGTAGCCCGTTGATGAAGTCCATGGTGACGTCCTCCCACACTCTCTCGGGCAGAGTCAGTGGCTGCAATAGCCCTGCAGGTGCCATAGCCATGTACTTGTGACGCTGGCAAACGTCACAAGCATCGACCAGTCGGGCGATACACCTCTGCATCCCTGGCCAAAACACCTCCCTGGCCATCCTCTGATAGGTCTGCTGAACGCCCGAGTGCCCTCCCATCACCGAGCTATGAAACTCTTGAAACAATGCCGGAATGAAGGCCGAAGTCCTCGGTATCACCATCCTCCCCTGATAAAGCAGTCGTCGTCCCACTACCGTATATCCCGCAGGACCGTTCTCGCCGCTCTCTATCTGCTGCCTGATGTGCTGTAACCCCGCGTCACGCTCAGCCTCCTGCAGCATCGGCTCCCAATCATGTCCTCTGGGTCGGGATAGAGCCCTCAAATCCACCACCTCCTCCCGTCGCGACAAAGCATCAGCAGCCTTGTTCTCCATCCCCGGTCGGTACTCGATCGTGAACTGGTAGCCCACCAACTTGGACAACCAACGCTGGTGCTCCTCTGTCACGTGTCGCTGCTCGAGTAGGTACTTGAGGCTCTTCTGATCGGTCCGGACCACAAACTCCCGCCCCATTAGATAAGGCCTCCACTTCAGCACTGCTAGTACGATGGCCATCAACTCCCTCTCGTAGACTGACTTTAGCCGGGCTCTAGCAGAAAGCACCTGACTAAAGTAAGCAATGGGTCGCCCCTCCTGCATGAGTACTGCCCCTAGACCATATCCCGAGGCGTCCGTTTCCACCACAAACGCCTTGCTGAAATCTGGTAAAGCAAGTACTGGCGCCGTCGTCATAGCCACCTTCAAGGCCTCGAAGGCTTTGGTGGCTTCCTCCCCCCAGTGAAAACCTTCCTTCTTTAACTGCTCCGTGAGGGCCCGTGCGATAGTGCCGTATCCTCTGACGAACTTCCTGTAGTAGCCCGTCAACCCCAAGAAGCCTCGCAGTGCTCGTAGTGTAGTGGGCACCGGCCAATCTAGCATTGCTGCTATCTTCGTCCTGTCTGCCGACACCCCCTCTGCGGATACCACGTGCCCCAGATACTCCACCTGTGCCAAACCGAAACTGCACTTCTTTTGGTTGGCATATAGCTGATGCTTCAACAGCTCCCTAAATACCACCTCCAGGTGGCCCACGTGCTCCTCCCTGCTCCTGCTGTACACCAGGATATCGTCGAAAAAGACCAAGATGAACCTCCGAAGGTAAGGCTGAAATACCTTGTTCATCAGAGCCTGGAAGGTCGATGGCGCGTTGGTCAAGCCAAAAGGCATGACCAAGAACTCGTAGTGCCCCTCATGTGTCCTGAAGGCGGTCTTCGGTACGTCCTCTGGCCGCATCCGAATCTGATGGTAGCCTGCTCTGAGGTCAATCTTCGAGAAGACTGTCGCTCCATGTAGCTCATCTAGCAGCTCGTCGATTACAGGAATGGGAAATTTGTCAGCCACCGTCTCCTTATTCAGCGCCCGGTAATCGACGCAGAATCTCCAACTCCCGTCCTTCTTTTTCACCAAAAGTACTGGTGATGAAAAAGGGCTCACACTGGGCTGGATCACCCCGGCCTGTAGCATCTCCTGCACCATCCGCTCTATCTCGTCCTTCTGCAGATGCGGGTACCTGTAGGGGCGCACGCTCACCGGTGCCCCCTCTCCTCGTAGTACTATCGCGTGCTCATGTCCTCGGCTCGGCGGTAACCCCTGCGGACTCGGGAAGACCTCTGAATACTGCTCCAACACTGCCTCTATCTCCACAGATGTCTCACCCTGTGCCGTGCCCTCGACGGACACCCCCTGGAACTCCACTAAGTACCCCTCTCCTCCTGTCCGCAAAGCACGCGTAATGGCCTTGAAGGCCACTAGGGAACAACAGAGAGTCGGATCCCCCCTCAACACCACCGTCTGACCGCCCTCCCGGAACTCCATCCGTAGCAGCTTCCAGTTCACCTTCATCTCCCCGAGCTTCTTCAGCCACTGGACCCCCAATATGATATCGACGCTGCCCAGCTCTAAGGGTAAGAAGTCCTCCGCCAGCTGATAACCCTGTAGTGTGAGCGACACCCCCTTGCATAGACCCTTGCTCTCCTCCGTCTTTCCGGTGCCCAGCAATACTGTGAACTTCTCCGCCGTGCTCAGCTCTAACCCCAGCTGCTCGACCAATCGCTGAGAGATGAAGTTGTGGGTGGCCCCACTGTCGATCAGTACCGTCACTCCCTGCTCCCCCAGTGTCCCTACCAACTTCATGGTGTGGTTCGGGGTGAACCCCACCACGGAGTTGAGGGTCACTTCCGCGACATCCATGTGTACCTGATCTGGCTCCTCCTCTGTCTCAGCAGCTATGGTGGTTTCCCCCTCCGTCGGGTCCTCCTCCTCATCGGGCAAGATCACGATCTGCAACAACTTGCTCGCGCACCGATGACCGGGAGTGAATCTCTCGTCACATCTGAAGCACAATCCAGCTGCTCTTCGTGCCTTCATATCCGCATCTGACAGACGTCTCCCCGGTACTATGGTGGCTCCCGCCCCGCCTGCAGTCCTCGGTGGTACTGGTGTCTGCGCCCCCGCTGTTGGTCGTGGGGGTATGGAGCCAGTATGACTGCGCTGTCCCGATGCTCCCCAAGCGCCTTTAAGACGCTTCTCCTCCGTCAATTTCTCTTCCGCCTTGTGAGCCAGGCGGAGGAGATCTTCTAAGCACTGCGGACTCTGCAACCGAAGCTCTGCTCGTATGGAGGGTTTCAAACCCTTCATAAACATCCCAATCTGCAACTCATCCGACACGCCTCTGACACGTCCGGACAACATCTCGAACTTTGCTACAAAGTCCCGGACTGATCCCTCCTGTCGCAGAGAAGACCACTGCTCGTAGAAGTCTCCCCCGGCTGTCTCCTGGAATCGGTCTAAGAGATATGCAGTCAGCTCCTCCCAGCTACGGAACGGGGTCCTCGCCGATCTCCACCGATACCACGCCAGGGCCGGGCCCTCGAAGTAGATACCGATGCACCTGAGTACCTCCGCCTCTGTCAACTCCATGACTTCGAAGTAGCGTTCCGTTTGAAAGATCCACTCGTCCGGACCCGTACCCTCAAACGTGGGTAGCTTCAGCTTCTTCAACCGTCGGTCCGCGCTGAGATCTCCCTGATGTCCGTCGTCTCTGACTCGACCTCCTCCCCACCGACCTGCGTCTCGTCGGTGGGCCTCGTAGGGTGCCCCATCTCCTCCATACCGCTCCTGGCCCTGAGCATGAGCCGTTTCTCCAAAGAAATTGCTACCCCCGGGGGCGCCTCCCCCGGTCCCTGTCCCTCCTGTCCGCCCCCCTTGGAGGATGGGCGGTCGTAGCGCTCCCCAAGGAGGGGTTGCTGGGTTGTCATGCTCTCCCCATTCGTTGACGGCTGGAGCTAATCCCCTCCCTGTCTGTGACGGAGCCCCGCCATGGCCTATGTAGTCGGCGCCGATCGACCAGTGACCCTGGGGTTCGACGGCCCCCGGCCACTGGCCCTGTCGGTCGGCCGGCCCCGGCCCGCGATCAATAGCCAACGGCCATTGGCCCTGGCTCCCTCCCGGATTCAGCCCGCTGAACCCGCCCCAGCCGCCGGACCCGCCTAGTCCGCCGAACCCGCCCGGCTCGACCGGTCCGCCCGGTCCGCGCGGGTACCCGCCCGGTCCCACCGGCCCGCCTGGTCCGCCTGGCCCGCCTGGTCCGCCTGGTCTGCCCAGTCCGCCGGCTGGCCCCACCCCTGATGATGCCGCACCAATGGCCGGCCCGCCTTGGTTTTGTGTCGCTGTCGCCCCTGTTTGGCTTGTCGACCCGGCACCGGTCACCTTCTTTGAGATGTCTTGCAACAACTTCATCATTGCCGGAATCGACGTCATCTCCTCCCGCATGCTTCGTACCTCGGTCTGGAGATCCTCCTGTGTGGACGCTTGATCTTTGATTGCGGCCTTCAAACTTTCGATCTCGATGTTGAAATCCTCCCGAAGCCCCCGGATCTTCTCCTCGATCGTGTTCCTTGTGCCGGACGCCATGGATCGTAGAGAGCTCTGATACCAATTGATGTGAATCGACTTATTCGATTCACAAAAGATTTGTAGAAAAGAGAAACAGAAAGATAATGATCTTTTTATGAGAAAAGAACAAACTCCCAACTTTGGTGGACGGACAAAGTCTAAATCCTTCTTATTGATACTTGAGAGTTTCTTCTCAATACAAGCATGGAGAATAAAAGATGGCTAACCCTAGTTTATATAGGGAAAAACCAAGGCTTAATTAAGGAAGGGTTATTATTGGTGAAAGACCAAAATAATCCTTGGCTTAATTAAGGAAGGGTTATTATTGGTGAAAGACCAAAAATAATCCTTCCTGACTAAAATAGGAAAATGACTATTAAGAAAAAATGACTATTAAGGAAGGGTTATTATTGGTGAATAATCCTTCCTTACTAAAATAGGAAAATGACTAAAAATAGAACATAGGCTCAATTAGCTCCTCCACGTCTCCTGCGACGTGTGTACGTGATGACGCCTCCATCACTGCCCGTGCCCGCCCCCGGGTCCGCCCTCACGCCTGCTCGTCCTGTGTGTGGTCCGCCCACATCAATATCTTTATATATTCAGTGGCCACTTGAAATTATAAAGTGCGACGATATTGAACAACGTTCGGTTGAAGAATGTCAACGTAGAACTGATTGGTCAAAATGGAAAGAAGCAATTCAGGTTGAGTTAGATCTTAGTGTAGAGGAAAGTGTTCGTGCATGTAGTTCCAACGCCACCAAATGTAAAACCTGTCAGCAAGGTTATAAATGGCGGTAGGCGGTTGCGCGGCGGAAACAATCCGCCTACCGCGTCGATCGCCTAGGAACCGCATAGGCGCCGCCTAGGCGTTTAAAATATTTGTCTAGTTCTGACGGGTAGTAGAGGGAGTTGTTACTTCCGGAGAATTTTTTTGTAGAGAAATGAGGGAGAGAAGAGAGTGGTTCTGACTGGTTTTTTTCAATAGCACTACTAATAATATGATATGTATATTGTATACACAGTTCACCTCTTTCAAATTTTTGAATGGAGTGTAGAACACATTATGTTATTACTTTTTTCCATACTATTGACGGTAGGCGGTTGCGCGGCGGAAACAGTCCACCTACCGCGTCGACCGCCTAGGCGCCGCCTAGGCGTTTAAAATATTTGTCTGGTTCTGACGGGTAGTAGACGGAGTTGTTACTTCCGGAGAATTTTTTTGTAGAGAACTGAGAGAGAAGAGAGTGGTTGTGACAGGTTTTTTCAATAGCACTACTAATAATATAATATGTATATTGTATACACTGTTTACCTCTTTCAAATTTTTGAATGGAGTGTAGAACACATTATGTTATTACTTTTTCCCATACTATTGACGGTAGGCGGTTGCGGGGCGAAAACAGTCCGCCTACCGCGTTGACCGCCTAGGCACCGCATAGGCGCCGCCTAGGCGTTTAAAATATTTGTCTGGTTCTGACGGGTACTAGAGGGAGTTTGTTTGCCATTGATTGTAAAAGTACAGAACAATTATATAGGAGGACTGGACTTAGACTCACAATACAAACTCGCTCGTACAAAGAAAGCCTAGGGACGAAAATCTAGGTACAGCAGTCTAAGCACGATGGTTTAGTTTTGATTCTGGGGGGGTGACGATAGAGGCTCGGGAAAGCGACGGCCGCTTTGCCTTACTCCTTGGACGATCAGACGTAGCCTTGGCTCCGGTGAAGAACTGCTCTCAAGATGGGAAGACTCTTCTGTGCATGCCTTTGTCTCTCTGTGTGTCCAACCGGGTGGAGAGGATCTCTCTTGCAAGGGAATGGCACCTTGCTATATTTTTTTGTTTCTCTGGATCCGATCTCTCCTTTTTTTTTCTGAATTTTCCAGGGTTTGCAAGGGAATGGCACCTTGCTATTTATAGAAGTGGGGGTGTGATCATTAGGGTTTGCAATGATTCTCCTAAAAAAATCGACGGCTTGGGGACTTATCATTTTCCTTGATCCTATTTTGTAGGCAATTAATCTGGACCACTAATCTTGATTGCAACGAATCTAGACAATTAATGCTGATTGTGTAAAATCCGTATGGGCAATCAATGTTGATTGTCATGAATCTTGGGAAGCTCGGATCTCCTGCCACGTGTTTAATCCATGTGATTGCCATAAATCTGTTTTGATTCGGGTAATTATGATGATTGCACTAAATCAGGTTGTTGGGATTTGTTGATAACTCTTGATTGATTTAGTGTCACGTGGAAAACTGATCTTCTGCCACGTGTCATAATCGCGAGCCACAGCCGCATGAGGGTAGCTTCTTAGGTTTTGGACTGCATGAAGGTGGCAGCCGCATAGGTGAAGCCTCCGAAATCTGAGCCGCATGGGGGTGGTTTTCAATTGAGCCGCATAGGACTTGCCACGTGTCAAGGCTGCATGGGCGTGAGCCGCATGGAGATGATCCTCATGATCCGAGCCGCATGAGAACAACGGCCGCATAGGGTGACTGTTCATAATTTGAGCCGCATGACAAGGGTCTTCACGCTCGGAGCCGCATGCGAGCATCAACCGCATGGGGTGGTGGCAGCCGCATAGGGGGTTTTGTAGTTAGTGGATCGTGCCAGCTACAGTGGAGGTTTTCTCCGTTTCCCGAGAAATACGCCGTCATATCGAAGTTCATCATTTCAGCTTTAGTGTCAGAGTTATTACTTTATGTCAGAGCATTTAATGGGAGCAATCACTTTATGGCCAGCTGTAAAGCTGCATAGGGTCACGTGATTCTTGCCTGAGCCGCATGAGGCTATTGAAGAGTTTCTGAGCCGCATGAGGCTCTGATAGATTCCTGAGCTGCATGAGGCTCCTTCTGTTTTAAGCCGCATGGACTTCTTCTGTTTTGAGCCGTATGGGTTTCTTCTGTTTTGAGCCGCATGGGATTCTTCTGTTCTTTTCCATGCTTCTACAGAGTTGTTACTTCCGGAGAAATTTTTTGTAGAGAACTGAGAGAGAGAAGAGAGTGGTTATGACTGGTTTTTTCAATAGCACTAGTAATAATATAATATGTATATTGTATACACAGTTCACCTCTTTCAAATTTTTGAATAGAGTGTGGAACACTTTATGTTATTACTTTTTCCCATACTATTGACTCTTCTTGCTGAATTTGTGTCCTATCATCATCATTTACTATCTATCATCAACATTTCCTCTAATTTTAAATTATATGTGATAGTGATGGGTAACATAATAGAGGAGAGTGTAAAAAAAAGTCAAAACCATATAGAAGTAGAGAGAAGACTTGTTAGTCTGTGACAAAAAAAGAGAGCAAAAAGGAGCCGAATTTCAGAAAAAATCACATAACCATATCTAGAAAACCATGCTTCATCCGTAAGAGAAGGGAGAGTCACATAGATGGGAGAGATTTTCAGAAAAAAAAAAATATACATAGAGGAAAACAAAGCGAAGTGTTCCCGTACCTGGTCGTCGTCGGAGAAGCTGGTCGCCGGATAAGCTGCTTCACGTTGTCAGTGACGGCTGTTGTCTAAGTTGTTGAAGGTTTTTCATTTGCTTCATTTTTTTTACTAGATAGAGTCTGGAGAGCAACATCCAAGAGCGGTTGGGATATGCTCCAAAAATCGGCTGTTGGTCATCTGTTTCTTTTTTAATCTGCCCGCCTCCCACCGCCTACGAATGCCTCATCCTTGCCTCTGCGTCACCTTATCTACCGACAACTCCAAAATCAGTGTGTGAGCAGCCGCTTGGCCTAGGCGTCCGTCTATAACGCCATTTAGAACACTGCCGGTCAGATACAAATGGGTCTTCGTTAAGTGTAACGTGGTGAGTGAAATAGTGCGGAATAAAGCACACCTCATGACACAAGGCTTCTCTCAATATTCTGTAATTATTATAAGGATATTTTTCTCCCGTAATAGACATTTTTACATTCCACTACCTTGTCACTTTGGTAGTTTCCAAAAAACTGAATATGTAGCTTATGGTTGTAGCTATCCCATATCTGTACGACGAATTAAATACTGAAATCTGTATGAAGGTTCCTGAAGGACTTCATCTAACTGATTCAAATAGTTCTCGACCATGGAACACACTCTCAATTAGGTTGAGGCGTTCAATTTACGGATTAAAGCAATTGGGGATGATGTGGTCTAACCGTTTAAGTTTATTTGATCAGTCTAGGATATGTGAATAATAAAGTATGTCCTTCCATGTTTATCAAGAAATCATACTCCGAATTTACTATTGTAGTAGTAGTTTATGTCGATGATATGAATCTCAGCGGGACTCTTGGACTCCTGAAGAGATTGAGAAAACTTTTTCGCATCTGGAGTCGGAATTTGAGATGAAGGATATTGTAAAAACCCATATCTTGCAGCTTGAGCATTGCATTGATAATGTTTTGATCATCAATCGAGTTACACCCAGAAGGTGTTATTTGTATTTAATATGGACAAAGCAAAACCCCATAGTACACTCATGATCGTCCGTTCTCTAGATGCTAAACGAGACTCGTTCCGTCCTAAGAAAGACAATGAAGAGGTTTTGGAACCTGAAGTTACATATCAAAGTGAAATAGGCACATTATTGTACTTAGCTAAATGCACTAGAATAGGCATCTCTCTTGGCTATATTTAGCTCCGCATTAACCCATCGTTGTTGGAATGATACTAAAAACATCTTCCGTTACCTTAAGGGTACTACAGACATGGGCTTATTATATCCCTAAGCATCTCGAATGGATCATATCCTCCCTTGATCATCAAAATGATCCCCGCCTAGTCGGCTATGCCGATGTCGGTTATTTATTTGAACCGCACAAGACGAGATCTTAAAGTGGTTATGTCTTTTAACATTTGGGATACAACAATATCTTGTAAATCTACAAAGCAGACCCTAGTTACTACTTCTTCAAATCATGTCGAGCCGTCCTTCATTGCGCCACGCGGGAGTGTTTGATTACTAGCTGTTATTGAGCACACATTTGGACTACAAGTGGGTTCTTTTCGATCAACGATGTCCCGATGACAACTATGAAGACAACGTCGCATGTATTGACTAGATAATGAAAGACTACATCAAGGGAGACAAAACCAAACATATTGCACAAATTTTTTATATGTTCATTAGCAACAACATCAAAAGATTGAAGTCAAACAGATCCTATCACTGAACAACTTGGCCGACTTGTTTACAGAGTCTCTACCAAAGTCCACTTTCTAGAAGATCATTCGTTGTATTGGATACTCTTTGAATAGCAACACTCGTAGTTTTGGGATAAATGTTGAAATCATAAGGGGCGTTTGGTATGCGGAATACTATATAGTCGGAAATTCTATATTCCCGGGAATCAAATTCCAAGGAATTAAATTCCCTGGAAAATTACATTCCCATGTTTGGTGACAATATAAATATTCCCGGGAAAAATTTAAAAATAATAATAACGAAAAAAAATGAACAAATATAAAAAGAAAACTGGGTAAAAACGATAAAAATAAAAACGACAAAAAATCGGTAAAAACGACAAAATAACAAAAAACGAAAAAAACGATGAAAAATGACAAAAAATCGGTTAAAACGACAAAAATGACCAAAAAGCGACAAAAAATGTATAAACGACAAAAAATAACAAAAAATGGTAAAAACGACAAAAACAACCAAAACACGATAAAAACGACATAAATCGGTAAAAACGACAAAAAAATCAAAATGCGGCAAAAACGACAAAAAATAACAAAAAATCGGTTAAAATGACAAAAAAGGACAAAAAATCGGTTAAAAACGACAAAAAATCGGTTAAAAATAACAAAAAATCGGTAAAAACGACAAAAAATAACCAAAAAGCGACAAAAAACGAAAAATAATCGATAAAAACAAAAAAAAAGGACAAAAAAATCGGTTAAAACGACAAAAAATCGGTTAAAACGACAAAAAATAACAAAAAAGCGACAAAAAAGACAATCGGTAAAGCAACAAATAAAATGACAAAAAAGACAAAATCAGTAAAAATGACCAAAAAGCGACAAAAACGACAAAAAACGATAAAAAACGACTAAAAATCGGTTAAAATAACAAAAAAACTAAAAAAACGACAAAAAATCGCTTAAAACGAAAAAATTGACAAAAAAGCGACAAAAAGGACAAAAATTGGGTAAAAACGACAAAGAATAATAAAAAAGGACAAAAAATTGGTAAAAACGACAAAAAATAATAAAAATGACAAAAAAGACAAAAAATGGGTAAAAACGACAAAAAATTGCTTAAAACGACAAAAAATTGGTAAAAACGACAAAAAATTGACAAAAAAGCGATAAAACGACAAAAAAAGAAAAAAAATGTTCAAAACTAATCAAAATTGATCAAAAAAGAAGAAAAAAATTTAGACAATTTTTTTTTTTGCCCGGGCAAAAAAAAAAAAAAACCCACCTATTCTCAAGGGATGGAATTCCCATGTTTTGTGGGTAAACTATTTACCCGGGTATTTATAATTTCCGGGAATAAATTTTTTATAAGCCAAACAAACGTGGTAATAGATTCCCATCTTAATTTTTTCCGGAAATAAAAAAAAAAAATACCGCGTACCAAACGCCCCCAAAGAGTTTCCAGAAGTATACTCACTTGACTTTAATGTACGCTTTCTCCTTAGGAGCATTTTCCACTGGTTTTTTTGGCATCCTAAGAAGATTTTAACGGGCCACCGACATCGGGATGGTCATATCTCTAGATATTTTTCATGTCCCGAAGAAGTATTTACATCGGCTCATTTTTTTTTCCTTTGATTACGGTCTATTTCACTTGTTTTTCCAAATCATGGTTTTGGTGAAGTCCATCTATATCTGTATATTACTATAAACTTGTGCCAATATCATTAGTGAAGACTTGTATAAATTGATTATTGAGTTGTGCACACTCAATGGGGTGTTACACTTAGTTGTAACTAACTATTGGATGATTGTGCCAACTAATAATAGAGATATCCTCATCTCTTTATGATCCTTTGAGATCTAGCTGTAATATCTTTCAACAGCCATTGGCTATTAAAAATATATGAGGGTTAAATCCTTCGAAGGGTTAGATACATTCACCCCAAGAGAAATTTCTCTTTTCTCTTTGGAATTCCCTTTTAATTCTGAAGTCAATATAATTGACTACAATAGAAGTATAATTTTAAGTTTAACTTTTACTTGGGATTATAACTATTTTTCAAAGTTAGGACTAAGTTATTTTATATTTAAATCTAAAATTTAATTAATTAAATTTTGAAATAAATAAAAAAATTATTGGGAGTATGATGGGTATTCTGGTCTTTTTGACTCGTCGTTGAACTGATTTATACAAAAATGATAGTTCATGATATTTAAGTGAGAAAATAAAGTTTCATAGTAGCAAGTTGCTAGGAAGAAATACTGTGGTATTTAAGTGCAAATTAGCACGTTCACAGAATTATTTAACTCCATGCATATATTCATAAATGGGATCTGATATGGGGATGTCTTAGGCACTTATTTTGTTTAACTTCAGTACTTTGATTCTTGCTCGACACGGATGCTTATTTCTGCAGCAAAGAGAAAAGATCGAAGGAACGGTATGGGAGCTCCAGAAAGGGATGTTTACAAGCAGCCCTTCACCAAGCCCAGAACCCAAGCAGTGGCAGCCTTTTGCGGAGGAACCCAAGCCACAAGCCTCTCCCAAGTCCGTCAGAGCACCCAATGGCCATCGCACTTCTTCCATCAAACAGCCGCCTGCCAGTAGCACTGCCACTGACCAATGGGGTTTCGGCCATGATAGCTTTAGGGCAGATCCATCTGAGGGGTCTGCGATATCCAGGAGTCCGGCTGAAGGGAGTAGTACTGCACAGAGGTTTGGTGGTGGGGAAGCAAGGAAGGCTGAAGCAAGCCAGCCTGCTGGGTGGGCTGGTTTCTAAAGTTGCCCTTCGATATAATCGTTACTCATAACTAAAATCGATGCTGTTAGGATTATATACTAAACTGTTGAATGGTGGGGAGGATTGTTGGGATGCTACTGCTTTTATACCAATAATATATATCACTCTGGATTGTATAACATAATTACAGAATCTTTTGGAAAGCAGTTTTTATACAGCATTGGTAGGTTTTGTGTTTATTCTACTAAGAAGAAATAAATACACTACCCCACCCCCCTCCCCCCCCCCAACCCACCCACCTGCCCACGGGAGCACCTTTGCTTTATGTTTTATATTTTAAAATAGGGGTAGTTTGTGTTATTATTTTTTTATAGAAAATATAAAATATAGGAACAGTTCGGATAATTAGTTTCAAAGTAAGGTTGGTTAGTGTAGTAAGTCGTAAACATAGTGATACTGAACGAAAAATGTCAGAAGAATGATGAAATTGCAATTCCACCTTCATGTGCTTGGTTGAGATAGTGATTCAAATTCAGTCTTTGGGAGAGGTAAATTTACTATGGACATGGTGGGAACGAAATGCAGAAACAGTTATTCCAAACCCAGAGGCTATGAGAGAACCGAACGAAAATGCACAAATCAAATCGCTAATAATCACAAAAGAGCCAAACACAAATGATTTTTACGTAGAATTTTTTTTCGAAAAAAATCAAAGGACGATCTGTCACGACCCGCACCCGGTGTAAGGGCACGAAAAGTGGGTACGTTCAGCCTATGTCGCAGTGTCGGCGGTAGAACGATGTACTAGGTCACAACATCTAATACAATCTAGAATATGCTCCGAATAGAGAATAATATAATAAGTAATCTCAATCATAACTAAGATGGAAAAGAAGATAAGATAATCTCAACAGAGAGTCACAATATGAATAATAAGTCTTGGTGTATGCCACACCATAAATAATATCTCCATACAATCACAATGTCTCAATGACTAGATAATGATATAAGTCCAATCTAAATTAATGGCAAGTCCTCAGCGACTACTGGATCCTGCTGAGGGTCCAGGTCACCTGTGTCATCTAAGCCTGCTCCATAGTGTCGCAGCAATCCTTATCATCTGTAATATTTCAACAGGTCCAGTCAGGACAGGAACAAATACATATCTCTCACACAGATCATAACATGAAAGGAAATATGAAATAAGCTATAAAATAATATACATGAACTGCTGATAAATAAATGAGACTGTAAAAGAGAACACGATATATGGAAATAGATATACATGATATAAGAAGAGAACTGAACTAACTACGTGGTGTAGAGCACAATCTGGTTATGTAAACTGGCTTAGGTTATACATGACTTAAATCTAGTTTGGAGTTGTACATGAAAGGGGTGTAGATCACATAACCAAATAAATACTCTTCCTGCCCTAATCAGTACGCAAGGACCTGTCCAGGTTATGTTATTGCACATGAAAGTAGTGTCACATGGATAGCTAGTCCACATGAACACTGGGTTATACATGAAGGCTCACATGATTATGAGTGTACATGAATGTCACATGAGTATACATGAATAAATACGAATACAAAGAGTAGACGATGCACACGATAAAGTACATGAACACAATATACCCTATGTATCTGAGGAGATAACATCGCATGAAGAGATCCATATAGTACTAATCCGTAATAACATCATGACAGCAACAAGTAAACTAGTCTATAACAAGTAAATATGTCCAAGCAAGAATGAAACGGTCAGAGAATGTACTCGCCTGGCAATCCAAGCTGCCGATGAGGAAGTGCAACTGAACTGGAGTGATGTAATCCTATTTAGAACAACCACAAGTCACAACAAGGTCTAAAGTATCATAAGGAATGCCTACAATGCAATTCTACATGATTCTAGGTCTTTCAGGTCAAAGTCAACCCTTGGTCAACTCTGGTCAAACTTGGTCAACTCTGGTCAACTATAAGTCAACTAGTCCGTTTACTAATTTTTAGGTCAATCACAAGTTTTCAAGTCATTCTAAGTTCGTTTGAGTTGATTGGGATCAAGTTTGACCCAAAGTTGACTTTTGTCAACTTGGTCAACTTGTCGGTCGACTCGGCCATTCTAGACTCCTTGGGTCAATCCTAATCTGACCCAACACTCCCTAGGTTACATTCACAAGCAAACAATTATATATATATATATATATATATATATATATATATATAGGTTACATTCACAAGCAAACAATTATATATATATATATATATATATATATATATATATATATATATATATATATATATATATATATATATATATAATTGTTTGCTTGTGAATGTAACCTATATATATATATATATATATATATATATATATATATATATATATATAGGTTACATTCACAAGCAAACAATTATATATATATATATATATATATATATATATATATATATATATATATATATATATATATATATATATTTTGCAAACAATTATATATATATATATATATATATATATATATATATATATATATATATATATATATATATATATATATATATATATAATTGTTTGCTTGTGAATGTAACCTATATATATATATATATATATATATATATGAAAAAAAATATATATATATATATGAAAAAACATATATAATATCGCGATGGTCTCTAGGGTTTCGGGAGAGGCGATCGCGAGGGAGTCTTCTCAAGAACTAGGGTTCCCGATATGGGATCCTGGATTGGGAGAATCATCCAAAGGAGATGGAGATCAAACAACTGAGGAAGGACGATAAGTTGGGGGGAGGTTGGACGACAGTGAGACGTCGGGACAGAGGTAGAGGTAATCGGCCGCCATTGGCCGCACCTCGACAAGAAGGTAGAGGAGACATAGCGAGGAGAACAGAGAGTCGACACACGGGTTGGAGAGCAGATATGAGACCAAGAAACGCTCCTATCCTAGGGGCACAGCGGGGAGGGTTTATGCCGAGTCCGCCTGGGGCTCGTCCCTCAGGATACGGTCGTAACGACGCGTCTCCGATGGCAAACGCCTCTGATCAACAAGGTCCTTCGACCGACACAATGAAGATGAAGACAGGGTCAACTCCTCTTCGAAGGACATGGGCGGAGTGCTTCTCTACTAGCATGGGGACAACGGAGAATCAGATGAAATATATTGCCCCTAAGGTGGTAGGATCGGGAACCAGAGCTGCGTTAACAGAGGAAGACCTAAAAGAAACAAAGGAGTATTGGAAAAATACCATCATACTATACGTACTTGGTAATCGGCCGTTCTACAACCATATTAGGGCATATGCCGAACGGGTTTGGCGCCCAAAGGGCAGTATGGAATTTTTTTCTCAAAGCAACGGATTCTACTTTGTCAGATTCGGCATGGTGGAGGATATGGAGAGGATAATCCAAGGAGGTCCGTGGACCTTTGATGGACGGTTGATCATAATGAAGGAGTGGACCCCAGAAACTAGATGCGAACGGGAAGTTCTACGATCATTGCCTATCTGGATACGATTTCCAGAACTTTCTTTACTCTATTAGAGTAACTCGATGATTATGAAACTGGCCAGCTTGATTGGGATCCCAATAAAAGCAGATGAGCGGACGTCGTCGAGAGCTATGATGGGATTTGCCAGGGTATTTGTTGAAATAGAGGCATGCCAATCCCTCCCGTCATATATTGAATTTTAAGTTCCTTCAGGACAGGTATTTGTTCAAAAAGTAGAATATGAATGGGTACCCCCTACTTGTAACCATTGTAAACAATTCGGGCATCCTTCGAAAGAGTGCAAAGTTGAAAGGACTACGACAGAAGAGGATACCAATAACAATTCGGGGCCTATCCTACATCGAAGTGATACTAATAATCAACAAGAGCCGACACAGGAAGTTACAGGGGCTCGTATTGTCAATCTTGATGAAGGCATGGAGCTGGAGATTGACATAGGCTTGGAACACATTACATCTCAAGGGTCAACTATTTAAAAGATGACAACGGCTCAGTGGAAAGGGAAGACAGCACAAGGCGCGATGGCGGGTACTCCCATGATTTTTACGGCCACCGGCGGTGCGAAAGAAAAAAATCGGAATTCGGCAAAAAACAAGAACACCAGAGATAGCTCATCTATCCGATCTAATTCAAACCAATGGAGGCCAAAAGAGACATTAGCTATACAAATCGAAGGAGGGGGCAGCCGTAAGAGGCATGCTGGGACTTCCTTGGAAGACGCTAACAGGCCGATCGTGGGTCAAATCGAGAAGAGCTCTATCCTATGTATAGACAATCCTCGATGGACGGAAATGATCAACACTCAAGCGAACACCAGGAAACCAGATGAGGATTCAAATACGATGCATGAAATCGAACAGGGGAATGATGAGTCTGATCTGCTCCTAGCGGATAAGGCTCTGGAAATTGCTGGGAACAACCATTCGGATTAAATTAAATGTCTATGATAACATGGAATGTTCGGGGTGCCTGCTCTCTGGGGCGTTGGAAGGAAATTAGTGATGTGATTCGAAAGGGGAAACACGACATCAGTGCCCTTCTCGAAACCAAAATCAAGACGGATCGGATGCTTCAACGAAGGACGAATACTCACTGGAAACAGGTTAATAATCTTCACCTATGTAATATGGCTCGTATTTGGGTGCGGTGGGACAGCCGTCAATGGGATGGAGATACTATTCATGTTTCCGAGCAGATGATTGTTATTCTATTCAGAAATAAAGGAGGATTTCAGATGATATATGGTGCCATATATGGTCATAATGATAGGAGGCGTAGAGAAGATCTGTGGAATGAGATTACGCATGTCAGCACGCTTGCGAACTCTCATCACAAATTGCCTCTCATCCTCACGGGCAACTTTAATGCTCTCCTATATCGACATGAGAAAGTAGGCGGTAGGAAGGTTCCTGAAGGAAGTTGCAGGACTTCCGTACCTGTTTACTTCAATCTGGTCTGCAACCTTTGGAGCGATCGGGACATGTATAGACTTGGAATAATAAAGCAGTTCGCACGAGGATAGCCTGTCAACTCGATCGAGCGTTGGGAAATCAGTTCTGGTTTCAGGCTTTCCCTGAAGCGAAAGCAGAAGGTCTGCCAGCTGGGACCAGCGATCATTCTCCGATATGCGTCCGTCTATTGCCATCTACTCGCACCCGCCCGAGGCCGTTTAGATATAATAATAAATGGCACTTTGAAGACGGTTATATGGATGTGGTACGCAGGGGATTATCTATAGAAGTAATGGGCAATACACAATTTCAGATAGTCTCCAAACTGAAAGCGGTTAAACAAGCTATCAAAGCTTGGAACCGTTTATTACCCCAACCGAGTCTACAAGTGGAGGAGGAAAAACTGGTGGCTATTCAGAATAATCTCCAAGAAGATTTGACGAACGAAAGCCTGGCTCGTGAAGAGCGGGAGCTCGTGGACAGAATTGGGCGGATGAGAATGTTGCAGGAAGTCGAGATGGCTCAAAGAGCCAAGTGCTAATGGCTAAAACAGGGAGACCAATGTACGAAATTCTTTTATGATATAGTGAGGATGCGACAACACCGTAATGGCATTTCTCGGCTTATAGATCCAATGGGATGCGAACTGACAACAACTAATGACATCCAACAGGAGGCGGTTAGGTATTTTTCTGAACTCTATCATCAAGTTGATTATCTAACTTCGTTTCCTTCTATTATCTGCAAGAAGCTTGTGTCGCTTGAGGGAAATAATATGATGAGTGCGAGGGTTGAAATGGCGGAGTTGGATGATATTATCAAGAGGGCAGCTACTGATAAAGCCCCGGGTCCAGATGGTTTTAGTAGTCTGTTCTATAAAATTCATTGGGACGATATCAAGCTTCTGGTGCTGGAGATGGTCCGAGACTTCTTTGAAAATCAGCGCCTTCTGAAGGAACTAAATCACACATTCCTGACCATTATTCCTAAGAAAGAAGGTGCTACGTTGATGGCGGATTTCAGACCAATAGCCTGCTGTAACTTCTTATACAAGATCATCACACATCTTATGTGTCGGAGGATGGAAAAAGTGATGCAGGGATTAATTTCTTTCAATCAAGTGGCATTTATCAAAGATCGCTCTATAGCAGACCATAATCTGCTAGCGCATGAACTGGTTCGGGATTTTAATAAGCCTGGTGGAAATCGATCTTGTATCATATTGGACCTGCGCAAAGCATATGATTTTATTAATCGGGATTTCGTATGTCATATCATGCTGGAAATGGGATTCTCGAAAACATGGGTGGCTATGGTTCGTGAGTGTATATCAACACCAACCTTCTCGGTTCTTGTCAAAGGGATTCCATGTGGCTTCTTCCATAGTAACCGAGGTTTAAGGCAGGGGGACCCGCTTTCTCCATATTTATTTACCATAGTCATGGAATATTTTTCTCAACTACTGGAGATTGCGGAAGCTCAAGGAAGGATTATGTCAATACAAAAGCATATTAAACCTAACGTCACCCATTTGATATATGCTGATGACTTACTTGTTTTTATTGAGCCTTCCAACAGGGGCCTGGCGGCGCTGGAGCAGGTTTTGTCCGAATTTGGGAAGGTGACGGGTCTCAAGATAAACAAGGATAAGAGCAAAATTTACTTCAATAAATTCTGCTCTAACAAAGATGCTAAAGCTGCTATTATTGGGGTGGATAAAGGTGAGCTTCCTGTGAAGTACTTGGGCTTACCTCTCAGCATTAACTATGCCAGGGACTCAACATGTAATAGTATGATAGAGTATGTTCAGCGACGTACGGAAGGATGGCATGCACAAAATCTATCATTTAGAGGATGTATAGAATTGGTTCGCTCCGTAGTACTTGCTATAGCTTCTTTCTGGCTCCAAGCTATATTGTTACCGAATTCCACTATTCGGAAACTGGAAAAACTTTG
>JANAVB010012198.1:20760061-20797027 GCA_029216955.1 Iris pallida
GATACAGTCCGACGATAACTTGCTGGGGTCTTCTCAAAAGATGTTAGTCGTATGTTTCGACCAGCAAGCTTTTGAAGATCTCCTCTCTGAAGAGAAGTCGAGCCCTTTGAAGCGGTTCGTAAAACCGAAGAAGACTCAATGTACTTGGGTGCCCAAGACTGCTGCGACAAGCAGCAAGAAGGAGAGGGACGCGCTCCAGAACCCTCTGAATGGCGAAGCGTCGATGACGCCTTCGACCGCTGCTGCTGTACTACCTCGGCCAACTCCCATTGTGAATAAGCGCAGCTCTCCTGCTGCAGGCATGACGAAGGCACAGTGCAGGAAGACGCGTGCAACTTCCCACCTGTGCATAAAGACAGCTGTGCAGGTGAGAACTTCTGTCTTTGACAGAATTGCCTACCCATCGGGTAAGGCGATGTTGGACTCTGAACATTACGCACCTTTTAAGAGTAGCGTGAAGAGATCCAAGGCAGCACGCACCTTATGCGATTAACGTGCTATGCCAACAACCATGTTGGATTTCGAATGCCATGCACCTTCCAGGGATGGCGCGAAAAAAATCCAAGACAGCACACGCCTTGTGCGACCAAAGTGTTACGCCAACCACTATGTTGGACTCTGAATACTACACACCTTCCAGGGGTAGTAGGAAGAAGTCCAAGGTTGCATATGCCTTGCGTAATCAACGTGCTACGCCAATAGCTGACCGAAGGCCTACGTTGACAGTCACATGCACAGCCGACAGAAAACTGTACAAAACTGGTTCGAGTGCTTTGATGCCTTGACCAGTACAACCCCTGCTGTCACTTGAGCGCTCATGCGCATGATTCAAGCCAGGGGGTGCATATTGTGGGGATAGACTCATGCGAGCAGCGTTGCTGTAAGCATAAAGTGAGTCTACCTCACGAGAAAATCTCTGACCAGGACCTAAGCGTATCTCGCATGCAGGAACGAGGAAGAAGGAAGCTACCTTCACATCTACACTCATGTCCGCATCTTTCCCGCACACACGAAATGTGTATAGGAGTGGAGCCTTCTGATCTGCATAATATGATCTCTCACAAGCGCAAGGCGAGTAAGGATTCTGCTGCGCAAAACGTATTTAGCCCAAGGCACACCTGCGCCAAAATCACCATCAATTGTTGTTGCTTCCAAACAACAGCACTGCCACCGAAGAGGCAGTCCATTTTCGAACGACTGCGACCAGCGGCGTTTGTCCACCAGAGACTTGGCAAAGGATCGTCGAGTGAAGAAGAAGATGAACTCCTCGTTGCCTCATGCAACACGGCACGGGGTTCTCCATCTCTCAAAAAGTTTTCCAAGAAACCTTCTGCCTCGGCCAACAAATCTAAGGGCCGACTTGGAGGCAACAAACCAGCAGTACCCACCACGGGTGTGTTCCAACACACCTGCACTCAGACCAAGCTAATGTCACAAGCTGGTAGCCAACCCCCTGCCATTCATGAAAGTTCCTCGTTCCAACCCGATGAGGGATTGTATGGAACTGACACAGATGCCTCCGTGGGGCAAGCAACCAACAAACTGGAGGTAGCAATTACATGGAGTCGAAGGATGACCGCAACCTACTTGTTTACCCTCAATATGACGAGACTCAGGTGTCTGAACGAGAAAGTGAAAGATCCATAGTCCCCTTTATCTCTCCACATCTGATGTTCGTTTTCATGGCCGAAGGTGATGGCGTAGGAGGCAACTAAGGTTCTAACCATCAAAAGCGTATAGAGGCCTTGGAGACGGGCCTGAATACATTAAATGAGACCATGCAGGCCTTGACTTCTGTGGTCCTGGAGATCAAAGAAAAATTAACATCCAGTGCTTCTACTCCAGCTAATACCCAGGAACGAATGCGAAGTCCAATGCACCTTCTCATGCGCCAACTCCCGTCGTGGACCAAGAACTATCGTATTCGTCTACTCCGTCAATGACTGGACCCACAATGTCAAACGACATGCAGCAGGCTCTCAAGGAGTTGTACGCTCGCTTTGACACCCGAGAGAAGAAAGAATCACTCTAGAAGATAGGGATCCGACAACCATATTCCTCTGAATGGGATAATTGTAGAACCCTAGAGGGGGGGATGAATAGGAAAATAAAAAATAACTCGAGCACAAGAAGTAATATACGTCAAATAAAAAGAGAGAGTAAGAAGATCAAACACAAGATGTATCCTGGTATCCTCGCTTGAGGCAATCCAGTCCCGGAACTCTCTCCGGCTTAAATCCACTATTTAATAAAATAGTACACATGAGTTTGGATCCGAAGAACTAGCCAACTTCGATACGAGTTTGGATCCGAAGAACTCACCAACTTCAACACACGAGTTTTCTTACGAAGGCTCGCCAACTTCAAAGAAATGAGAAGAGAACTTGTTGATCTTCTAACACTTGAAGATCGAAATTTACAACTCTTAAATACTCTAGCACTTTGGGAGAGGATGACAAGTAAAAGCTTGGTAGAGTATTAATGGTGGAGCTCTTGGTTGTTTGGAAAATTTATGGCAAGAGTTGGTAAAAGCTTCAAGAGAAAGAAGGCTTTCATTTATAGGAAAACCAAGAGTAGGTAGCATTTAATGCTCCTGAATACAGCCTGATCGGCATACAGTCGGTATGGACCGGCATACCGTCGGTATGTTGGTCGAACAGTAACGGTCATATTAATATCCGTTGGGAACATTTAATGCTGCCATTAATGCTAGTCTTTGCCATTCAAAAATCAAATTTCGAAAACCCGGTATACCGTCGGTATGCCGCAGTATACCGTCGATATACTGCTGTGTGTCACAGAACATTTTTATAATAAATAAAACGGTATACCATCGGTATGCCGGAGCATACCGTCGGTATGCTGATGTTTGTCACAGAATGTTCTATGGCTCACAAAACGGTATACCGTCGGTATGCCGATGTATGCCGTCGGTATTCCGTTCAATATCATAGAATATTTTTGAGGCAAACAAAACGGTATACCGTCGGTATGCCGAAGCATACCGTTGGTATGCCGGAGCATACCGTTGGTATGCCGATGTTTGTCACAGAACGTTTTGTGGTCATGAAAACGGTATACCGCCGGTATTCCGGAGCATACCGCCGGTATGCCGGAGCATACCGCCGGTATGCCGTTCTATAAGATGTTGATTTTTGACTTGAGAAATAGAAAGCTTTTAGTTTTGTCATCCAACCTTAAGTGTTTACAGAAAGACCTAAACCTTGTACAGACTCGAAAACATACAGTATAGAGAGCTGCTTTTTAAGGAACGTCGGTCTTTGCTTCAGTCTTCAAGGCAATGGTTGGTAAACTTGAATGGACAGACTTTATGTAGTAGAGCTTCTGAAATGATGTTAATCTGAAAACAGAGAAAACTAGACTACGAAGATGTTGTTAATATTATCAAAATAAAATGTGCCAACAATCTCCCCCATTTTGATAATTGACAAAACAGAGAGATAGTATCTTCAGGGAGTGACTCCCCCGTAGGTAGACAACTTCCCCTCAATACGTTTTTTTCCCCTTTGTCACTTAGTCAAAGATGGGAATATATATAAAAATAAGGAGCAGTGAATATGGAACACAGTATCATAACATCCGGGACTTGCTTACGTCATAAGATCATCGAGGTGATGCTCTACAGCGAACATTACAAGATGGTATGGGCAGAGTCGGATATCAAGGGAACAATGCGGCTAACAGCTTCAAGCGCCTGAACCCTCCCTTCTTTCACGGCAGTAAAGATGCAATTGCTGCTGACGCGTGGCTTCAGGATATAGAGGTTATTCTAGAGGCAACTAGAATTCCAGAGGAAGAGAAGGTGGTTGTTGTGCGCCTACAATTATTGGACTTAGCCCGCAGCTGGTGGGCGATGCTAGCAGTTGGTTTGGTGATGCCTGTCTTGTGGGCGGGTATTCAGTAACAAGTTTCAGACGAAGTACTTTGATGCATTACCTCGGTATGATTTGCAGACAAGGTTTAGCAACTCAAGCATATGGGAAGGACGGTCGATGGATATACGACCGAGTTTTCTAGGCTTAGTCGGTTTGCTCCCATCTTGGTGGCGACCGAATTGGACCGAGCGCAGCGATTCCAGCAGGGACTCCACCTAGAGATCATTCTAGCGGTGGAGTCGTTTGAGCACCAGATATTTGATGTAGTTTTGCGAACAGCAAGGCGGCATGAATATACCTCTCAGAGGATAGTAGATCGAACTAGAGGACGAAAGAGGCCTCATGGACAGTTGTCTCAGTCGTCAACACTAGCCCCAGCAGCTAGGGCTTTGACCATTGGAGCTCCTAGAAGGGCGACCATAGTTTCGTCGGTTCAATACTCGACTCCGACGTGCCCTCAGCAACAGAAACATAAGCATCTTCTGCAATGGGCTGCTTTCATTATGGGAAGCCTGGACACATGGTTTCAGAGTGCCGTAAAGCACAAGGGTTGTGCTTGGCTTGTGGGGCACCGGACCATATGATAGGGTCCTACCCATATAAAGCTAGTTCATCTTCATCAACATAACCAGTCCATCGGTTAGGGGACCAACACCAGTGCAACAGCAGTAGTACCAGCCTTTGAGGCTATTACCGCCTCAGGCCCAAACCTTCAAGCAGCAAAGGCTGCAACAGTATGTTCAAATTCAAGCTCAGATTCAAAACATGCAGAGAGGTCACCAGCAGAGGGGACTAGCTCCAAGAGGACAGGGTCAAGCTATGGCTTTGACCGTGGCAGAAGAATTAACATCAAGTGAGGTGATGGCAGGTACCATTCTTGTCAACTCTTTTCCTACATTACTATTATTTGATTCGAGTGCATCACATTCATTTATGTCTGCACGATTTGCAACACGGATAGGAATGGAGCCCGAATCATTATCAGTAAGGCTCAATATACTTATTAGTAACGGTCTTGTTGGAGTAGATATAGTCTTTTCTTCGTGTTGAATCGTAGTTAGCGATAGAGAGTTCTCCGCTAGATTAATAGAATTTTTGATGGTCGACTATGATGTGGTCCTAGGAATGGATTGGTTGAAGGATCAGTATGCAAGAAAAGTCTGTCATATTGGCAGGATTATTTTTGGTATTCCCGACGAAGAAGAGTCTTCGTTTTCCAGAGGCAAAGTAGAACCTTCTCCACCAGTCTTGCGGATGGCAGTAGCAGAATCAGTTCAGTTTCCCAGAGTAGTAGAAGAATTTTTTGACGTATTTCTCGAAGAGCTTCTAGGCATGTCGCCAGAGAGAGAGAGATAGAGTTCACCATTGATTTGATTTCAGGGACAGCACCAGTATCAGAGAGAGTCTATAGAATGGTACTATCAAAATTAGAGATCTTGTACAAGATGATTGAAGAACTCGGCACCAAGGGATTCATTCATGCTAGTGGGACACCTTGGGGAGCCCCGATGCTTCTTGTGAAAAAGAAGGATGGTACGTCAAGATTATGTTGATTATCGTACATTGAATTTTGTAACAATCAAGAACAGATATCCCCTACTAAGGATAGATGACTTATTCGATCAACTCAGTGGAGCGGCGGTATTCTCGAAGATTGACTTGCGGGCGGGGTGCCATCAGATCAGAGTCAGAGAGAAAGACATCCCGAAGACAGCATTCAGATCTAGATATGAACATTGGAAGTTTCTCGTTATGCCATTCGGGGAGACCAATGCACCGATAATATTCATGGATCTCATGAATCGCATATTTATGCCTTATTTGGATCAGTTTATGATAGTGTTTATAGACGATATCTTGGTCTATAGCAAGAGTGAGGCAGAGCATGAGCAGTATCTCCGATTAGTCCTTCATATTCTCAGAGAGCACCAGTTGTACGCGAAGTTCAGTAAGTGCGAGTTTTAGCTTGATCGTATTTCGTACTTAGGTCATATCATCACCAGAGGTGGAGTGGAAGTAGACCCCAGAAAGATAGTGGATATAAAAAACATGGCTTGTACCCAGCACCGTCGCAGAAGTTCGCAGTTTTCTAGGATTGGCAGGCTACTACCGGCGATTTGTATTAAACTTTGCTTGGATTTCAGCTCCCTTGACGCAGTTGACCCGTAAGAATGTACAGTATGCTTGGAAAATAAAGTGTCAGAGTTCATTCAAGAAGTTGAAGCAAGGATTGATGACGACACCCATTCTCACGCTTCCAGATAGGACTGAAGGATTTTCAGTTTATTGTGATGCTTTAGGTAGAGGATTATGATGCGTCTTAATGTAGCATGGCAAGATAGTAGCTTATGCGTCGCGTTAGCTTCATGATCATGAAAGGACTTACCCAACCCATGACTTGGAGTTAGCAGCGGTGGTTTTTGCACTTAAGTTTTGGAGGCATTATTTGTATGGAGATCGTGTAGAGATTTTCACCGACCATAAGAGTCTTAAGTATGTGTTTATCCAGAAGGATCTCAACATACGTCAGAGAAGATGGCTAGAGTTACTAGTGGATTACAACATCAACCTGTAGTATCATCCTAGAAAGGCCAACGTAGTTGCTGATGCATTGAGCAGAAGATCAGAAGCTTATTTTCTAACAGCATAGCCAGAGTTATCCGCGGATCTATAGAATATGGGTATAGAGATAGTTCTTCCTACCAATGTGGCATTGATGGCCAGTATGCAAGTTCAGTTCAGCATAGTTGAGAGGATCAAGATAACTCAGTCAACGGATTCTAAGCTTCAGCGGCTTAGGATAGAATGTGAAGCAGGACGAAGAGCAGAGTTATCCATTCACGAAGATGGCACACTCTGGCGTGGAAGGCGTCTTTGTGTACCCAGTGGTGACATCAAGCAAGAGATTATGGCAGAAGCTCACAATTCGTAGTATTCAATTCATCCTGGTAGCATGAAGATGTATCATGATATCCGTTAGCATTTCTGGTGGAATGGCATGAAGAGAGAGATAGCTCGGTTTGTCTTTCGTTGTTTAGTTTGCCAGCAAGTTAATATTGAACATCAGAGGCCAGCTGGACTTCTTCAACCTTTATCGACCCTAGAATGGAAATGGGAGCATATTACCATAGATTTTATAACTGGGTTACCTAAATCCCTAGCTGGAAGAGATGTTATATGGGTTATAGTTGACCGACTTACAAAGGTATCTTATTTTCTTTCTTTTAGAATTGGTCAGTCGACGGATCAGCTAGCAGAGATATACCTCAAGCAGATAGTCAGATTGCATGGAGTACCAGTCAGTATCATGTCTGATAGAGATTTGAGATTTACATCGCACTTTTGGTAGAGTCTTCAAGAGAGTTTGGGAACTCGTCTCAAGTTTAATTCAGCTTATCATCCGCAGACAGATGGTCAGTCGGAGTGCACGATTCAAACTCTTGAAGATATGTTACGATCTTGTACACTTGTCATGCCCCGGTCCCAAAATACATATGACTAGGCCACGTGACAATGGCCAGCTACGTATCCAAGTGGACTCCAATCCAGATCGGATACGCAAAGCTTTCCTAGATTGGTGAAACTACCTCTATAACATGTTTATATCTCAATCCAAGGACAAAATCATAAAGAATAGGAAATATGAGAACCAGTCTGCAGCCTAATAATCATATTGCTCGAAATAGACTCGCAAGGAATAATATGAGTCTATAAATACTATACTACTAAGTGATCAAAATACAGGAAGAAAACATATAGACTACGAAAGAATGAATACATGTAAGGAGTATATACATGTAATATAATGGGAGCCCATCAATAATCTGGTGAGGTTCTCTGTAGGCCACGCTGCTAAATATGGAGAGAAAACTAGGTCCTCAGCGGGACGCAACAAGGTGCATAATATACAGGCCAATGTACGACAGTAAAGAATGAATACATAGATAAAATAAGACTAAATAAAAAGGGTGAATCTAACATAACCAACTAGAATGAAATGCAATTTAAGAAATATCACTCGAACACGCGGGCTGTCACGGTGTACTCGGGAGATCTGATACGGAATTTCGGTAACTAATGAAATCCGCAGTTCTGATAAAAAAATGTGGTAACTGTGAATATCCGAGGCTCTGGGTAAGAGGCAACGGTAACAATGTGGGAAAGTAGCCTAAGCGTACGGTGTATGTTTCTCTTTGCCCACGTGACTTCACGTATCGTATCCACGAGACGCTCGGTCAGACCTCTAGCTAGGACAACGAGTCGTAATAAAAAAATAGTACATGTATATCAATGTCATCGTCCTAGAATCAGACACAAAATTCTGTAAATCAAGATAAAATCAAGTACGAAATTTGTCAGTAATGTAGTATCACATAAACATGTCCTAGGGTCAGGGTGTACCCCGCAACGAATTGTCGCGGTAACGCAAATGCGAATATCTAGTATCGATACCCGATGGCGCTAACGTCCATCGGCACCCGAATATGATTCGGACGCGAAGTACCAAGCACGACCCTAGGTGCTGCAACAATATACACAGAAATAAATATTTTAAAATTTTAAATATTGTAACTGAAGTACAAGATCGGCAAGGTACACTTGGCTGGCTCTGGGCACTGAAGATGAAAAGCTGGTCCAACGTCCAAGTCAGTGTTGAAGGGACCTAGAGGAATATTTAACTAATTAATTATCAAGTATAAATACATGATCTATTCAATGTTATTATTATCACTTATATAAATAAGCAACTGGGATTTAGGATTTAATTTAATATTTGGACTAACAATCTCTTATTAAATTAAACATATAATTATATATAAAAAATATAATAATATACTAGGGTCATAGGCCTAAGCCACAAGGATGGCAAAAAAATCATTTATTTATGGACAAGAAAATATATTAAATTGATGTCACCATATGTGTTGTTGGCAAAATTAAACTAAGAAAATCTCCAAAAATTCCAAAAGAAACTCCAACCTAGACTCCCAAGACCATCCCTAGACATACACACCTACACAACCAACCGAGCTACTAATCTTATCTGTTGGTATATAGGCAAACTCTTCAATATCACTCTGTTGGAAAAAGGACACATACAAGAAGAAAGAAAAAAAAAAACACATCACTTTAAAAACCTCTCTTTTTCACAAAAACAGGGCTCGAACCCAAGGGCCTTGTCGCTCACACACCCAGGACTCTACCAACGAAGCTAGTGGATACGACTGTCACGACTTACACTTAACTTCTATATATCAAAGAAGCATCATTTGCTCTTATATTTAGCATTGCCAATTCCTTCGGGTTGCAACCAGGGGAGTTTTCACATTTTCTCTCCAACAGGCCATCATAATTGCAGTGTGATTTGATTCCCCTGTCTTTTTCTTTTGCAAAACCTTTTATTATACATGCATAGTTTTATGGCTACACAGTTCTTACCCCTATATATACGTCATGAACTATTGAAGAATACCTAACACAGTACTCATATATAAGGAAATAAATTTCTTCATCTACACAAAGCCAACACTACACACTTTACCCCTTGCGAACATGATACTCCAACTCTTCACCATATTTCCCACTCCAATAAATCCTCAAGCATATATATGCATAAATGCACTCATGTAGGGACCATCGCTATACATGGCCATCCCTACTGCTACAAAGTTAGAAAATTTCTACTCTCGACACTTGCATCATATGATAATAGGGAAAACCATAACCAAGTACTAGAGCTAATCACAAAGAGGAGGAGAAAGAGTTTGCGTCAATACCGGAGGGAAGAAGGAAGATCTCGGAAGAATATGTCGATGGTGACGTGCTCGACATGGGGGCTAGGAAGGGGTGCTAGCTCACGGTGGCACGGCCTCTGCGTGTCTGCATCTGGCTTGGCTGCGCGGAGGAGTTGACCCAGGATTCGTCCCGACTGTGGTTTCGTAAGGGAGATACTCCAATGGCCGACGTTGCCGGAGAGACTTGCTCGAACGAAATAGTGGAGGAAGCTGAGGATGACGTCCTCGGCCGGTCAGGAGGTCGCTCGAGTAGCCGCTGCTACAATTAACGCCGCCGAATGATGATGATGAAGGAGACAAAGAGAATGAAGGTGGTGATGAAGAAAATAGTGTTAGAGATAATTCTTCCGGAGATGAGAAAGCACAAGAGGGATGTGTTCTCTTGTTTCTAAAACACTAGAAGAGGATGCTCAAAATATTATGAAGTGGAATAAAGTTTATTGATCTTTACTTGATGATAAAGTGTACAAGATGATGCTCTTATATAGCATATGTATTTGCATATGTTACATGTTCATTAAAGATATTAGTTAAATCGAAAATGAGAAAACCGAAATGAAGCTTGTCATGCATATGAACATGACATATAACATAGGATGTTTCTTCTCTTTAATTAAAACTTGTAACTCTCTAGCTTATATTTCCAACAGTCTCCGTTAAGCTAGATCTTCGCCATGCTTAGTTCTGCTTTCATCTTCTTGAAAATGTCATATTTTAAGGCTTTTGTAAATATATCAGCAACTTGATCTTTTTAATGAACATATGTGTCACTTTACATTTTTCAGTTGTTTTGATTTGATGTTTCATTTATTTTGATTTGCGGTTTCAATTTGTTGAGTCTTCCTTTAGAATAGGACTCTTATGAGTCATCCTTTATTTTAGCTACTTTTTGTTATTCTTGTTGTAACTGGTGTAGTATATATTTGCAACCATTTGAATGAGAAGTGAATAACCCAGTTCAACAACTGCTTCTGTTTTCTATATGGTATCAGAGCAGTACATTTCTCTTCCCCATTAAATTTTTTTTCTTCTTCTTTTCCTTCCCCAAGGAGCTAGTGACTATGGCCACTACAACCTGAGTTCCAACCAATCCAGTCCACTCAACTATTCTCAACACCAATGACTTTCACCTCATTACAATCAATATTGCTGCACAGGCTCCTCTCAAACTCAAACTCACATCCACCAACTACCTCTCATGGAAGCTTCAATTTGAAACTCTCTTCATCGGCTATGATCTCCTTGGGTATATTGATGGCTCCAAACCTTGTCCATCAAAAACACTTACTGCAAACAACTCTACAGAACCAAATCCAGCTTACAATATCTGGGTTCGACAAGATCAACTGATCCTCAATGCCATCATCGGTTCTCTATCTCCTACAATTATCTCCTTCGTTGCTAGACCCACCACTTCTCAAGAAGCATGGACCATTCTTGCCAATACATATGCTAAACCATCTCGTGGTCGCATCAAACAAGTCAAGAATCTTCTCAAAAATTCCACCAAAGGTACCATGAATATCACTGATTTTCTTCACTCTGTTAAAGCACGTGCAGATGAACTTGCCATATCGGGAGCACCAATGGATGAGGAAGATATTACAGAGAAGATCTTAGATGGCCTGGGAGATGACTACAAAGAACTTGTCCGTGCTGTTCAAGCTCGTGATACATCAATTAACTTTGATGAGCTTCATGAGAAACTTCTATCTTTTGAAGCATCCATTCAAGAAAACACAAAGACTGATGTACATCTTCCTATCACTGCCAATCCAACAAATCAAACAAATACCACCTGGCGCCCACAAAAGTTCAACCACAACTGGTGACTGCACTCTCCATATCATGCTAGTAACCTGGGCTGGCGCCCGCCGCCAACCAATCATGGCTGACCACTCATGGCTACCAACTCAGGTACTCCACCTCGCAACAACCGTCCTCCATCTCGTCCATATCTGGGTTATTGTCAGATCTGTGGCATCCAAGGGCACTCAGCCAAGCGATGTCCATCAATTCAACTTGTGCCAATTCAGCAGTACAACATAGGATCTTCCAATCCAAACACTTCTGTAATACCCTGGGGGCCATAGGCTAATTATGCTGCCAACAATGCCTTCAACAATCCAGCGTGGTTACTTGACAGTGGCATCTCATCATGTCACAACAGACTTGAGCAACTTATCTTTTCATGCACCTTATACTGGATCTGACGACGTTATGATTGGCGATGGCACGGGTCTTTTCATTATCCATACTGGTTCTGTCTCTCTTCCAACTTCCACTACTACTTTACTTTGAATGATGTTCATTGTGTCCCAACCATGAAAAAGAATTTAATTTCTATATCTCAATTTTTTACTACTAATAATGCATCAATTGAATTTTTTCCATATTCTTTTCATGTGAAGGACCTTCGAACAGGGGCATTGCTTCTGAAGGGCAGCACTAAGGATGGGGTGTACGAGTGGCCGGGTAATAAATCTATGTCTTCTCCAATCCTTTCCTTCTCAATTATCAAAACCACTTCTTTAAATTGGCATCATCGATTAGGTCATCCTGCTTTTCCCATTCTGAAGCACATTCTATCTAGTTATCATTTAGATTTTTCTTCTCCTATGTCAAAAGAGTTCTCATGTAATGCATGTCTTTGCAATAAAAGTCATAAGCTGTCTTTCTCTACTTCATCTTTTGCTTCTACACAACCTCTTGAAATTATTTTTTAGGATGTATGGACTTCACCGGTTTTATCGCAAGATGGTTTCAAATATTATGTTATTTTCGTTGATCACTTTACCAAATATATATGGTTTTACCCACTTAAACAAAAATTTGAAGTTCAAGAAATCTTCAAGCGTTACAAAGCCAATGTGGAAAATTATTTTCACTGCAAAATAATCACTCTATATTCAGATAATGGGGGAGAATATATGGGCCTCAAAGATTACCTCTCTCTAAACGGCATATCTCACTTAACCACTCCACCTCATACACCTGAACATAATGGCTATTCAGAAAGAAGACATCGCCATATTATTGAAACCAGTCTCACATTACTTTCTTATGCTTCCCTTCCAATTACCTTTTGGTCCCATGCCTTTGCTACTGCTGTTTATTTAATTAATAGGATGCCAACCACTATGCTCAATTTATCATCTCCCATGAATTAATTTTCCACAAAATGCCCAATTATTCTAAACTAAAGATTTTTGGTTGCTTATGTTACCCTTGGCTTCGTCCATATACATCTCACAAACGTGATCAAAGGTCTAAACCATTTGTTTTTATTGGATATTCGTTACCTCAAAGTGCCTCTTTATGTTTTGAACCATCTACTTCAAAAACATTTGCTTCTCGTCATGTTAAGTTTGTAGAGTCAGTTTTTTCGTATACCACTCTTCATAATCATCTACCTCGCCCCATCTCCAACACCATAGATACTTGGATTCCTCCTGTGCTCACTATTTTCTTACCTTCTCCAACTCAGCCGGCTTCTACTACTCCACTTGAAGAGCACCCTCAAGAACTGCCTCCTGTTGAAAACACTTCACATTTCTCTGAGATACCAACACATCAATCAGAAATAGAGCAGCAACCACCACCCATCCAACAATCCCCAAATCCTACACAAACTACAACCCAACATCGCATGACAACTCGAGACAAAAATAATATTCGTAAACCAATTCAAAAACACAACCTTCACACCTACTTACCATCCCCACCAGATCTTGAACCTACTTCCATGACTCATGCCCTCAACGATCACAACTGGCGTTGAGCTATGTCTGAAGAATATGATGCTCCTGTCCATAATGGGACATGGGAGCTAGTTCCTCCTGACAGTATCACTAATTTTGTCGGTTGTAAATGGATCTTTCGAATTAAAAGGCACTCTGATGGCTTTATCGACCGGTTTAAAGCTTGACATGTTGCCAAAGGATTTCATCAACGACCCAGCGTGGATTACCATGAGATATGCAGTCCAGTTGTTAAGCCCACCACAGTTAGACTTGTACTTAGTATTGTGGTAAGCAATGGTTGGTCTCTTCGTCAACTCGATATCAACAATGCCTTTCTTCAGGGCCGGCTCTCAGACCATGTTTATATGGCTCAACCACCAGGATTTGTTGATTCCGATCATCCTATATATGTCTGCAAACTTCATAAAGCTACCTATGGTCTCAAACTTGCACCACGGGCTTGGTATCATGAGCTACGTCAATTTCTTGTGCAATCAAGTTTCATGAATTCTCACTCTGATACTTCTCTATTTGTTCTCAATATTGGCAGACATGTTTTGTTCTTACTGGTGTCTGTTGATGATATTATTATTACTGGCAATAGTGATGAACTTGTTTCCCAATTTGTTGGTTGCCTTGCTCAACGATTCTTCCTGAAAGATCTTGGCTCTCTTTCTTATTTTCTTGGCGTTGAGGTTATTAAACATCACCATGGCATATTGCTCTCTCAACAAAAATATATCCAAGACTTATTTAAAAGGGCTCATATGGCAGATGCTACACCAGTGCTTACTCCGTTGCCAAGAAATTCTTCCTCGTTCACCATCACCTTGGGGTCTCCTCTATCAGATCCTTCTCAATTTTGTGCTGTATTTGGGAGCCTGCAATCTCTCTCTCTCACGCGTCCTGATATTTTCTTTGTTGTCAATAAGATGGCCTAATTTGTGCATCAACCTACTGATGAGCATTGGGTACTTGTTAAACGAATTTCACGGTATTTATGTGGCACATTGGATAAAGGACTTCTTCTACATCGTGAGTCTCCTTTATCTCTTTATGGGTTCTCTGATGCTCTTCATGCATTCTCGGATGCTGATTGGGCTGGTAATAAAGATGATTATTCTTCAACTAGTGACTACCTTGTTTATTTTGGACGAAATCTCATTTTTTGGAGTTCTAAGAAGCAACACATTGTTGTTTATTCTTCTACAGAGGCAGCATATCGTTCAGTTAGCACCACTTCTGCTGAAATTCGGTGGGTGTACTCTCTGCTTGCTGAACTTGGTGTGACTTTGAAGTCTTCTCCAGTTGTCTATTGTGATAACATTGGTGCTACTCAGTTAAGCTCGAATCCTGTGTTTCATTCTCAAATGAAACATGTAGCAGTAGATAACCATTTTATCCGTGATCAGGTTCAAACTAGTCTACTTCGTGTAGCTCATGTTTCTTCTGCCGACCAACTTGTTGATCTTCTCACCAAATATTTGCCACGTTCTCAGTTCTTGCTGCTAAGAGACAAGATTGGCCTCTCTATTCGCGGCCTATCTTGAGGGGGCCTAATGAACATATGTGTCACTTGCATTTTTTAGTTGTTTTGATTTGAAGTTTCATTTGTTTTGATTTGCAGTTTCAATTTGTTGAGTCTTTCTTTAGAATAGGACTCTTATGAGTCATCCTTTATTTTAGCTACTTTTTGTTATTCTTGTTGTAACTGGTGTAGTATATATTTGCAACCAATTGAATGAGAAATGAATAACCCAGTTCAACAACTGCTTCTGTTTTCTATACTTTTGTTCTGCAATGTCTAACATGAATCTTGCCATCTTTGACCAGATTACGAATGAAATAGTACTTGATCCTAATGTGTTTACTTTTTTCATGGAAAACAGGATCCTTGGTAAGAGAAATGGCTAAATAATTATCATAAAACAGTGTTGTACCTTCAACTTGTTCATGATTGAGCTAACCCAAGATCGATCCATCTATCCATAATGATTGACTAGATGCTAATGCCAAAGAAATATATCCTGCTTCATCTGTCGAAAGAGCAATGACTTTTTGTTTCTTGGATGCCCATGAGACTGCACCCAAACAAATATGAAAAACATAGCCAGAAGTACTTCTAGAATCATCAACACTTCCTGCCCAATCACTATCAAAATAGCCAATCAACCTTGAATCTTTAACTCTTTTGTAATGTATGCCTACATTGATGGTTCCACAAAGATACCTTAGTACCCTTTTTCTTGCATCTCAATGGCTCTTTTTTGGTGATTCCATGAATCGACTAAGCATGCTCACAACGAACATAAGATCCGGTCTTGTTGCAGTCAAGTACATAAGACTACCAACAAGACTACGAAAGAGAATTGCATCAGCATCTTCTTCATTTTCAGATTTGCATAACTTCAAACCAACTTCCATTGGAGTGCTAAGTGGGATGGCACCCTCTATTTTGAATTTCTTTAAAATATCATTGTCATACTTCTTTTGTGAAATAAAAATTCTATCTTCTTCTTGTTTGACTTCAATTCTAAGAAAGAAATGAAGTAAACCCATGTCAGGCATCTCGAATTCATGCATCATTGCCTTCTTAAATTCATCACATATGCTTGTAGTATTGCTAGTAAAAATCAGATCATCCACATACAAGAAAACTATCAATAATTCACCTTGATCGCCTTCTTTGGTATAAAGTGTATGCTCAAAGGGACATCTTTTGAAAGCAGTCTTTAAAAAATCGATGTCGATGCGACTATACCATGCTTTCGGAGCTTGCTTGAGCTCATATAGTACCTTCTTGAAATTACATACCTTCTCTTCTTCACCCTTTACTACATAACCAGGTGGCTGGTGCACATAGACTTCTTCTTTAAGAAAACCATTCAAGAATGCCGACTTGACATCCATTTGATAAACCTTCCATCCTCCTTGAGCTGATAGAGATAAAATAATTCGTATGGTTTCAAGACAAGCAACTGGAGCAAACACGTCTTGGTAATATATGCCAAATTTTGTTTGTAACCTTTCACAACTAAACGAGCCTTGTGTTTTTCAGCTTCACCTTTAGAATTCAGCTTGGTCTTGTACACCCACTTCACATCAATAGCTTCTTTTTCACTTGGAAGGCTCACAAGCTTCCAAGTTTTATTTCTTTGAATAGAATCAATTTCCTGATTCATAGCATACTTTTACTTCTCTTCTTTTGAAGCATCTTCAAAAGTAATTGGATCAGCATCGGCAAATAAGGCAAAATTAGCCAAATTTTTATCCAAATTTTTTGTAGCTTCAAATAGCTCTTGTGTATTCCTTGTCTTCTTTGGAGGAGGATGCAAACTCGAAGACAGAGAAGATGAAGATAGAAAAGATGGAGAGGAATGAGGAGAAAGAGGTGAAGTGTTTACCTCATCATCATTATGTTGAATTTGTTCTCCTTTTTCTTCTTCCACATGGCCTGCTTTACCTTTTGTGTCACTTTCATTCCACTTCCAGGTTGCTGCTTCATCAAATTTCATATCCCTACTTATGACAAGCTTCTTGGTAACTGGATTAAATAGCTTGTACGCCTTAGAGTGCTCGCTATATCCCAAAAAGATATATTTTTCAGATTTGTCATCCAACTTCTTCCTTCTCTCATCTGCAATATGAGAATAAGCAATGCTACCAAAAACTCTCAAATGAGCCACACTTGGCTTATAACCACTTAATGCTTCTTGAGGAGTCTTGTCTTGCAAACTTTTGGATGATGCACGATTCAAAAAATAGATAGCACATCCAACAGATTCAGCCCAGAAGTCATTAGGAATATCTTTTACCTTCAACATGCTTCGAGCTAAGTCCATAATTGTTTGGTTCTTCCTCTCTGTGATCCCATTCTGCTGAGGAGTATATCGAGCAGTAAGCTGATGGTGAATTCTATTTTCCTTCAAATAAGTTTGAAAATCATGCCCAACATATTCACCTCTGCGATCGGTATGCAAAGTCTTCAATGGGAAGCCACTTTTCTTTTCAACCAACGCCTTAAAGTTTTCAAATATCTATGTAGTACTTCTGATTTTTCTTAAGGAAGAAAATCCATGTCTTTCTACTATAGTCATCAATAAAGGTAAGGAACTAACAATTACCTCCAATTGAAGTAGTTTGCATTGGACCACAAAGATCTGAATATATAAGCTCAAGTGGTTGTGATGCTCTCCAAGATATTCTAATTGGAAACGAATTTCTGTGATGCTTGCCAAGTGCACATCCTTCACATATTTTCTCTTGAATATCAACCTTCCGCATGCCTTCAACAATATTCTTGCTAGCCATGAGTGAAAGAGTTTTGAAATTTAGATGTCCAAATTTAAAATGCCATAGCCACGAGTTATCTTGGATAGTATGCATGCATGAGTCAATTTGAGAATGAAGCTTCAAAGGAAACATCTTGCTTAGTGTCATCTTTACCTTCGTTATAAGAGCACCATTCTTGTCTTTTATCTCACATAGATCTTCATTAAAATGAAGTTGGAATCCCTTCAATAGAAGCTGGCCAACACTTAGAAGATTGTGTTTGAGTCCGGGAACATAGCAAATGCTAGAGATGTGCTTTACTCCTTTCTTTGATGGTACAAGAATATCACCTTTACCTTTCGCTGAGAGTCTCTTGTCATCCCCAGTTCGAACTTCATTTGTAATTGATTCATCAAGGTTCATGAACACCTTTTTGTTTCCAGTCATATGGTTACTACAGCTGCTGTCGATGTACCATACTTCATCATGTGTAATTTTTTCAACATTGCAAACGAGAAAGAGAATATCATTCTCACTTTCCTTTTCTTCCTCATGCATGAAAGTTGAGCTTCCTTCTACATTATTGGTCTTCTTGGACCAACAATATGTTTGATAATGACCATATTTTCCACAATTGTAACATTGAACTTGATAAAAATCTTCACGACTTCTACCGTGGCCTCTACTTGCAGCTCTTTCTCTTCCTCTTGTTCTCCTCCAATTTGAGGAATCAACATCTTCCTTTTTCTCAACTTTGATGTATCTCCCTCCATTGTGTCTTCCTCTTCCACGACCTCTTAGACCACTCCTTCTTTCTCTCGAACCGCCTCCAAAAGACATATGTGTTTGGAAAGCTTGCTCTAGAGAAGTGGAATCATATTGTTTCATACGGAGTTCATGGGACTGAAGTGAACCTAATAAACTCTCTATTGAAAGTGTAGACAAATCCTTGGATTCTTCAATAGCTACTACGGTAGACTCAAATTTTCGAGTCAAGCTTTGTAGAATCTTCTCAACAATTCTTTGATCTTCAACTTTCTCACCATTCACTTTCAATTGGTTAACAATTGAGATAACCCGATTGGAATAATCTTCAATGGATTCAACATCTTTCATCTTTAGTGTATCAAATTTGCTACAAAGAGTTTGTAGCCTTACCATTTTTACCTTGTCATCTCCCTTGTATGAAGAATGAAGTGTGTCCCATGCTTCCTTTGTCGAAGTCACTGTCGATATCCTTTCAAAGATAACATCATCCACCGCTTGATAGATGAAAAATGATGCTTTCTTGTCCTTCTTGCGAGCTTCCTTTAATTCTTGAAGTTGTTGTGCATTGAGACTAGCCACATCAACGGGTTCCACAACTCCGCTCTCTATGATATCCCAAAGGTCTTGAGATTTGTAGAGGACCTTCATTTGAATACTCTATTGGTTGTAATTCTTGTCGGTGAAGCGAGGTAGTTGGGGCTGCAACATGTTGTTGTTGTTGTTGGAAGCCATGACACCTCTTTGGCTCTGATACTACTTTGATGGAGATGAACTTCTTCTAGAGATGAGAAAGCACAAGAGGGATGTGTTCTCTTGTTTCTAAAACACTAGAAGAGGATGCTCAAAATATTATGAAGTGGAATAATGTTTATTGATCTTTGCTTGATGATAAAGTGTACAAGATTATGCTCTTATATAGCATATGTATTTGCATAAGTTACATGTTTATTAAAGATATAAGTTAAATAGAAAATAAGAAAATCGAAATAAAACTTGTCATGCATATGAACATAACATATAACATAGGATGTTTCTTCTCTTTAATTAAAACTTGTAACTCTCTAGCTTATATTTCCAACAAATAGCTTGGCGGCTAGGGTTTTTCTTGTAGGGAGGAGGAAGAGGATGAGAGTTATATATGAAAAGAGGGGTAGTTAGGGTTAGAGAACACTGGAGGGAAGAGCTAGGTCTATAGGCGTGCTCTATGTGCAGAGCAACAGTACACATGGGGAAGGAATGGTTTTGCACAGTGGTTATAACACTTGCATATATGTTCGGACGAAGAGAAGGTGACATGTTCGGACGAAGAGAAGGTGAACAGGAGATTTAATAAAGGGTCACCAGGTTAGCTGGGTTCGACCACCTATTCAAGGATAGACCAAGTCTGCTTAGGGACTTAAGGGATTTGGTTGTTTCTTTAATTTGGCCATAAAATAGTTGGCACTCAGGGATGTAAAGAAGGAGGAAATTTAATGACAAGGGATCGGCACCTTAGATAGGTTTAGGCCAAATTAAGGGGCTGGGAAAGAAGAAGAATGGTTCCTAGGTGTTTGGTCAATAATTTCTAAAAGGGTTTCCTTGACCACAAATTCTAATCCTTCACACAAAAGGAATATAAATTCCTAACTCAATAGATTGCTTAAATACCGATTTTCTGAATTACCATAACCACTAAATAATATTCAGGAAATTACATGTTAATAACACTATTGACATTATATATATATATATATATATATATATATATCCCCAAATTTCATATACACATATATGTAAGGAAGTCTCAAAAAATAATTTAGTAAAAGAAAATAGTATATGAATTCCCTTAGCTCATAAATAAATAATATATATATAAATAAAAATAGGGGGGCTTACAACACTAGACTACGGTGGTTCGTGGGAAGATCATCTGCATCCAGTGGAGTTATCTTATAATAACAGTTTTCAGGCCAGTATCCAGATGACACCATTTGAGGCACTATATGGTAGGAAGTGCAGATCACCTTTAGCGTGGGATGATATATGCGAGAGGCAGATGCTTGATCCAAAAATGGTTACACAGACTATAGAGGTGGTCAGACAAGTTAAAGATCATCTTCGGGTTGCACAAGATCGTCAGCATTATTGGGCCGATTCTTATTGGCGCCCTCTTGAGTTTTCTATCGGTGACCACTTATTCCTTAGGATCTCGCTTACCCGTGGCGTCATTCGATTCGGCGTGTGGGAAAAAGCTTAGTACTAGGTATATAGGGTCGTTTGATATTCTCAAGCGAGTAGGTGATGTGTCCTATCGTCTCGCTCTTCCGCCATCGTTACGTGAGGTACATGACGTATTCCACGTATCCCAATTACGATGGTATATCCCCGATCCGAGCCATATCCTTAATCATTCGGATATCCTTAATCGTTTGGAATTGGTTGTTGGTACCAACCTTTCGTATGAGGAAAGGCTCGTATCTATATTGGACCGAAGGGAGAAGATGCTCAAGAACAAGACTATTTGTTTAGTCTGTATTGCTTGGGGTCATCACTCTTTGGGTGAGTCAACTTAAAAATGTGAGGATGATATCCGATTGCGATATCCACACCTATTTGACTCATAAGGTATAATATCTTCCTTATGTCTTATGCTTTTAATTCCTTGCTTGCATGAATGATTGTTTGATTTACTGCTAGTCGTAGATTGCTAGTATTATTGTAGCTTGCCCCGACACCTCTAGCCTCTTGATAAATTTCGAGGACAAAATTTTTTTAAGGTGGGTAGAGTTGTCACTCCCGCTTTCCGTTAGACGTATTTTCAGTATACATGTATGGTTTTCTGACGTTTGTCAGGTGACCCATATTTTGACTTGTCTTGTTTAGCCTAGTCTTGGTTTAATTTGCTCTTGGTTCGGTTCGGCTTGGCTTGGTTTGTTTTGGTTGGGTTGAGATGGATAGGTTGGTATATAAACCAACCTCTTCTCTCTCCTCTCATTATTTCTCATTACTTCTCCACCTTCTTCATCTTCTTCCTCATTTACTCCTCCACCAGCCCTAGGTAAGTGCAACTTGCTTCATAATGGATCTCAAGTTTTATTGTTCCATTCTCTTCCTTGCATGATTCTAAGCTTCCTTAGAACTTGACATTTTTTGTTTTGATGGATGGATTTTTCTAGATCTAAGTCTTATAATTTTCTTATTTTCTTTGGTTTTGATCTTTTAAAACTTGATATTTTCGAAAACAAGTTCCTCCATGTTGTAGAAAATTCCGTTCTACCCAATTTTGATCTTTGGAAAGCTTGATTTCGACTCTTTTTAGAGGATTTATGGCATTTTGAAGTTCGTGGGTTTAACTAAGCATTCTATGCTGGTTGGAGAAGATGAACAGTGCGTGCGTGCTCTTTAGCGCCGTACCATCACGTTGCACGTGCACTCCATAGCGTCATGCTATTCTGGTTGTGCGCTTTTCGGTCGTGTGCCACATGGACCAGTGCCACTTGCCGCGAGCCACCACGCGCTTCTGGCCGAGCGCCACCTAGTGTCAAACGCTCTTTAACACAGTGCTCTTCGGTCGCGCGACACTTGGCCCAGCGTTACTTGCGTGCGCCACCCCGTGCTTCTCGCCGAGCGCCACCTAGCACCGTGCGCTCTTTAGTGCCGCATGCCATTCTCGTCACGCGCGCCACTTGTCGTGCGCCTAATAACTAATATATCTCTATGCTTGTTCTCTTGTAATATTTTTTAATATGTATGTACCCTGTACTTGGCCTATCTTGTAACGACCCGACTTGACTACTATCCACCATGGAACCAGTAATTTGAGCATGACAGTACTTGACTGTAACCAGAACTTGACCTGAACATGACATGACAATACAATCCCGACTTGATAACTTGTTAATACTAAGCATGATAGAACTTGAGCTTGATGAGATTGAACTGAGTATTGACTTGACTTGAACATGATAACATGAATCCGTCTTGTATATTCTTGATAGTGTCCTTGAGGCGCACTCCTGACAAGTACTCTTGACATGACCAGTATACTTGACATGACCAGTATACTTGACATGACATATATAATCTTGATTGTTGTTACGACAGCTATTCCTGTCTTGTTAGTATAACTCTTGCCTTGACTCCGTGGTTGATTGTGCCTGAACAAGCTACATGTCATGTCTTGCATCATGTATAGAACATGGATTTCTGGTTACCACGGTCAGGTATTCATAATGAATCTGACTAGGTTAACGACTACATTGATCAAGTAGTTTATATAGAGAGATTTTCCAGTTACAGGTGATCCCGTTATCCCAGCCACACCTGTGGACCTGTATCCTACCGACCAGTAGGGCGCATTTCCAGCACACTGCCATGTGTTACACTCTAAGTCACCTAATAATTCTCTTAATTCTTGATAAACTCTGATAACCTCGCCTGGATAACCTGGATAGCTTGTAGGGCTTGTGACTGCGGGAATATCTTAACTGCATCTTGTTAGTAACTAGGCCTGTGACAACCCTAGTTAGCTAATGATAGCAAACCGTAGGACTTGTTTGGCCGTACCTGAATGATTGTCTCGTGATTATCATGGGAATTATATTCCACGTCTTGTTTTCTTAATGCAAGCTAGTATATTCTTTAAAGCATGTCATTTATGTTATTTAATTATGCTCTTTTATCAATTTTTTATTCGTTTATGCTGGTTTTAGTTCCTAAGTGGAGCATCCCTTGTGGCACTTGCTCTTTCTGGGGTCTGACCCAGCTGGTTTTCTATGGCCAAATTTTGGAGTAGCGCCCAAGGATCTACCTGCCTTCCAGCCAGATGGTGAACACCAGGCGTAACCCTGGCAACGAGTGGGTTTCTTATTTTTACTCTTCCACTCTATGTAACTTATTCTTTTGAGGCGTTTAGCCATCGAGCATGTGTTAGCTCATGTTAAAACTTTATTTCTGTCTGCCTAAGGGCTGTAACATGATTGACAAATCCTAGGTGATCATGTATGACTTAACTCTTACTAGTCTCGCATTTTGTATGACTAACTTTATGATCATATGAATATGTAATGTTTGGGATGCCTTACTTTGTATGTCAGCTGATCTAACATCTTGTAACAATTATTTGCTTGCTTGAGATTGAGACACTAGGCTTGTTCTTGACCATAAGAGACTGTTGACTTGTAGATAAACCCTCATGCATCTAGACAGCCATGACCGTATTGCGAGGTGGGTTGCACTTCAATGTACATAGCTGGCTGTGTCTGTCCCCTGCTCTCTAGTATTCTGGTTCTAGGACGTGACAAATGGCTCGTGAATATGAAGCACGACAGGCAGCTTTGAAAGATTCTGTAATTGTCTTCACAGTACGATCTGGAGAAATGGAAACGAGCATTGTCGAAACTACCTTTGTTGTTGAGTGTTACAAAATTAAAGCCACAAAGAAAGAGAAAGAAGCATATGAATGCCAAGCTCGTCTTCAAGAGCTGGAAGCTGAGATGGCCAAGCTTCGCGAGGCGATCACAACAGCCAAGAAGCGTGAAGAAGAAGTGCTTGAACTGCATCAAGTTGCCGCAAGTCATCTGGATGATCTGATGAGGCAGCAAAATAAATTCGTCCAAGTTCGGGGTGCAGAAATTGAACACCAAGTTAACTCACTGCAACCTTTTGACCCAGTGTTCGGGAGAAATTTGGCCAAACAAAGGGTGATTGACTCTAGAGTGGAGCGAACTGTATCCTCGAAAAGGTTAATCACCGATCTTAGTACCCAGCCTTCAAAATAAAATTATCAGATTGTGATTACTTTTTGTTTTGAACATTTTGATGAATGTAATAATTTTCACATCATTGAATGAAAACTGATGATCTTTTTGTGGCTCTATTACTTATTACGTATCTGTTTGAGACACAAGCAATAGATAGGAATAAAAAATATGTTCATAGGTACTGGACATGACATATCACTTGAAAACAACAATACTTATTATATATGTTCAAAGGTAATGTAGACATGACAAAATATAACTTAAAATATTATTATTTCTAAGATGACATCATCAGAGGTAATGTGGATGTGACGAGTCATTAATGTGGATAATAGAATTCAGTGGTAATGTGGACGTTAATTTGTATATCTATTGATTATCTTTGGGCCAACTGGGACTCAAAGATATGGGCCAACTGGGACTCAAAGATATGATATCTCTTAAAATAGCTAGGTTTCAAAAGATGATGTTTGTGATAATGTAGTAGATGCTGTGGGTCATAAGATCTGGATAGACTCTGCTAGGGATTTCAAATATTTTGAAATATATGCAATATTTGTCAGAAAATACAGTACACACTTTCAAACATGGTACTTCTTTAAGAATTTGTCGTTGATAGGCATCATAGCGATTCGACCATCCATCCCTGCCAGTTGATAAGCTCCGTTAGAGAAAACTTTGCTTATAATGTAGGGACCTTTCCACTTTGGTTCGAACATGCCCTTACTCATGTGTGTCATAGTCATAGGACGTCTAATGGTAAGGACTAGCTTGCCTTTTTGAAATGCTCGTACTTTGACTTTACAGTTGAAGGCTTTTGAGATACGGGCTTGATATATCTCGATGTGTTGTTGAGCTAATAGCCGCTTCTCGTCAAGTGCTTCAAGCTCCTGAAGTCGAAGACAATCATCATTTTTTGTTGTGAGCTCGTTGGCAATGGCAATCCTTAGAGAAGGGATTTGAATCTTCAATGGCAGGACAGCTTTGCATCCATACACCAAAGAGAACGGTGTACAACCAGTCAGAGTGCGTACGGTAGTACGATAGGCCCATAGACATTCTCCAAGCTTTTTGCTCCAGTTACGTTTATTGGTGGAAATGAACTTCTTGAGAAGCTTGATGATTATTTTGTTGAACGCTTTAGCTAAACCGTTAGCGACGGGATTGTAGGCTGTAGAAGCAACATTGTTGATCTGATTGTCATCACAGAATCGAGTGAACTCTGACTGATGAATTGAGGTCCATTGTTATGGATGATTCGTCGAGTAACGCCGAATCTGTAGATCACATAATGTTTAATGAAGTTGATGACACTGCTACTTCAGCCAAGGGTATAGATTCAGCCCACTTTGAGAAGTAATCAGTTATAGCTAGTATAAACCGATGTCCTCGGGATGAAGGCGAATTAATAGGACCAATGACATCCATGCCCTAAGCTTCGAAGGGCCACGATACTGCAGTCGGATGCAGGAATTTCGATGGTTGATGAATGAAATCCGCATGGATTTAGCATTTTCGGCATTTTCTTGAATATTCAATGGCATCTGACACCATAATTGGCCAATAATATCCCATACGTCGGATCCGATCATGTAGCTTAGGACCAGGCTGATGTTCACCACAGACGCCGTCATGAACTTCGTGTAGTATCTGTTTTGCTTCATCTTCCGCAAGATAGCGTAAGAGCATACCGTCAAATGATTGCCTATATAGTGTTTTGGACAAGAGAGAAACGAATCCACAAAGTTGGCTCTATGAAATTGTCCAAAATAAATGTGATTTAAACGGTCAACTTGGCGGTCGGTTTTGATCTATCAAACGATCTAATTAATGGTTAAATTTTAGGTGAGTGAAGGAGTATATACCGAGATTGAGATGGAAGAAACGGATCGACGATCCAACGGTCGGATTGTCTAAAAAATGCATCCAAAGTTGTTGTCCCGAAACGTGTCACCGGTCGGGATGCACGTAACCTCTTCCAAGCTGATTCAATGGAAAAAGCTCCGTCCCTCCCGAGCGCCCAATACAATTTGTCCGGCGTGGATGTCAACCGGACCTCCGAAGCGTCTATCTCTGCTACCCCAACGTTGCCTACCACATCGGCCGCCAGAGTGTAATCCCAGCCTCCTGGCTATTAGTCAGGGAGTTGATGCAGCGGTCCCCTAAACTGGGAGTGATAGGGGACAGGAGGGACGGACCCGCCCAACACTCGAAGAATAGGGTTGATGCCCCATTGCCCACCTTCAGTCGGATGTGATGTTCCCCGAGCACTCTGCCGTGAAGAAGCCTGCGCCACGTCGAGGAGGCCCTACTGTTCGCGGTCGCCTAAGCAGGATGAAGATGTCTTTAGTATCGGGCCTTCATATATGAGCTCCAGAGAGTACCTTGAGTTCTCGCTTTCCACCATAATTTCACCGAAAAGGTGTCACAGACGTCCGATAGTCTGCGTAATCCCAATCCTCCCTCGTCCGTAGGGAAAGCCATTGATTTCTAGATCGCCCGTTGTCGTTTGCAGTTGTCCACAGTGTGCCCCCAAAAAAATTTAGCAAAGGTCTTCTCGATTCTGTCCACGACCACAGTGGGGGAGGCAGGCCGCAATGGTGTATACAGTATGGAACAAAGAATGTTTTTCATCAATACTAACCTGCCACCATGCGAGAGGCAATAGTTATGCCAACCTTCCACCATCTTATGGATTTTTGCCGCCAAATAATCGAACATGGCTACATTTCTCTTGTCATTTGTCATCGGACAACCCAAGTATACGAAAGGAGGACCTTTCACCAAGAAACCCATAGTCTGTGCGAGCTCCTAGATTTTGTCGGCTTTGGTTGAGTGGTGCACATATACCATGCTTTTTCTCTGCCCCAAAGAAGACATGTACCTACGAAGGGTGGCCATCACAGAATCGGTCGATGCCCGATCCCCCGTCAAGAAAATGAGTATGTCATCAGCATATGCCAGGTGGATAATGATAGGGCATTAACTCGCCATATGAAAATGTTTGAACCTCGGGATATTTTCTATCTTGTTGAGGTTCCTACTAAGAGCCTCCGCAGTGATGATGAAGATAACCGGGGAGAGGGGGTCTCCCTGCCTTACTCTATAATGTGATCTGAAGAAACCTCTAACCTGCCCGTCACCAGAGTAGAGAACTAGCAGTTCGAAATCTATCTCCAGATGATGTCGATCCACGTCTCACTGAACCCTCCTCTCATGACCCAAATCATGTGTTGCCAATCCATCCTGTCATAGGCTTTCTCCATGTCCAGTTTAATTGCTATGTTTCCACCACGGTTGGAGTGCTTGAAGCTGTTTACCAGTTCTTGGGCGAGCATGATGTTGTCAATGATACCCCGGCCCCTCATGAAGCCGCTTTGTTTCGATGATATAATTTTAGGAAGGAAGTCAGCCATACGATTCACTATCAGCTTGCAGATGATCTTGTTCAGGAAGGTACACATGCTCAAAGGACAAAAATTTTGCAAATGTGCTCGGGTTGTCCGTCTTACGGATGAGCTCGGGTATCGAGCTAAAGATTGCTTTAGGATATTGAAGGCCCTGGAAGAAGGCACAAGCCACGTCGAGGACGTCATACCCAATAATGTCCCAGCAGTTCCTGTAGAACTCGCCCGAGAATTAGTCAGGACTCGGCAAACTGTCTTTGTTTATCGACCAAGTAATCCTCTTGATTTCTGCTTCGGTGGGGAGTATAGCGAGCGACTCGTTATCCCTGTCCGTGATGATGTAGAGGATGGCCGCTATAAAGTATGCATCATACTGCACCCTCTCCTTCTCATATAGAGCCTCGAAGGATCTGTTGGCCTGCTCATGGATGAGATCCTGATCAGGGAGCACGGTATCTCTCTCATCTTTGATATTGTGAATGTACAGATTCTATCTTCTGCCCTTCATGCAATTGTGAAAAAACTTGGTGTTTTTGTCTCCCTCTTGAGTCCCACTTCTCCTGGCCTTTTGGCGCCAAAACTCTTCTTCGATTTTCAAACAGTTTTTAAGGTTCGCTTGCACATGATGGAGGTCTGTCCGATTGGACGAGGAGTCCGTCCTAACGAAAAGGTCCTCCGCACGGGTAACCTCGTCCTCCGCTGCTCAGACGGCTTGGAAAATGTCCCTATACTGGCACCTATTCCAAGCTGTGAGCGCGCGCCGAGTGGCTTTCAGGTGGAGCGACATCCGGATGAGGGGTTATGGTGGTTAGTCGAAAGCCAAGCACGGGACACAGTTTCCATGAAGCTGGGGTTCTGCATCCAGAAGTTAAGAAATTTGAAGTGTTTAACTGTCTGACGCACACAGTTACTAACCTCCACAAGAAGCAGGGAGTGATCCGACTCCGTGGAATTGAGGTGAGTAAGGGACGTGTGGGGATACATGTCTGACCAGTGCAGGTTGATCAAGATCATATCTGGACGAGAGCGTTGGCGGTTGATCCCCTCTTGCATGTTGAACCAGTTAAAGGTGTTGTCTGAGAAGTTTAGATGTTGAATGTCCGCCTCGAGGATAAAATCCGTGAAGTCAGACATCGCAGTCTAATCGGGCAGGCAGTCCCCTATTTTCTCTACCGCCTCCTTGTGACGTTGAAGTCTCCCCCTCATATCCAGGGGAGGTCGGCTTGTGGCTCTGGATGTGCAAAAGGTGTTCCCATAAGTGGCGCCTGTCCCGCAAGGAACAGCTCCCATGAATGATGCTCATTAAGGCATGCTGGACGAGTAGGGGTGCCAATGCTGATGGTGAGGACTTGGGTATCATCGTCAACGATGTTGAGGCTGACGTCTTTAGTGACGAAGATCCAGATGTCCCTGCAACAGGCCACAGCCAAGGGGAAGCCAAGCTTCAACTAGATGTTCTTCAACTTATTGCTATTAAGCTTTGGCTCATTGATAGCCAAAATCGAAATCTTGAGAATCTTACAGAGGTATTTTATTCTTCTGATGGTGGATTTGTTGCCCACCCCCCTCACGTTCAAATGACAGTTTTAAATATCATTAGGAAATGAGGCTAGGCTACGCGGTTCCTTGGCGGCTGATCTGAGTGTCATCGGGATCACGGTGGCCCTCCTTTCTTTTCCTTCCTTTGTGTTTTTGTGGTTGATCTGAGTTGGTGGATGTGTGCTCCATCCTCGTATCCATATTCCTTCGGGTGAAGGTAGTCTTCTCCCTCAATCTCCATCAGTATTCTAAATGAGTTTTGTGCTCTCATCTGATCTTGTTCCTGGCTGTCAGTGCCTATGCTCGGAGGTTCCTCTGTCCCTGTGTGTGTGACCGGGGATCTCATGTTCTCTTCTTGTATACTTTGAGGCTCAGTACCTCTATCCCCGCCCGAGGAGGGAGATCAGAGTTATCTTTAAGCTTGTTCATAGTCTACTCTTGTTCCCTCTCTGATTCATAAACCTGCACTTCCGAGCTCACCCGCTCATTTTTACTAACCTTTATACTAATCTTTTTGTTGGTCGCTGTTGTCGACTCGTTATCTCTATAAACCAATTCAGTAGGCTCTGTAGGCTCTGAAGGGATCTCCTTAGCCGGCCTCGAGTTGGAGGGGGCTTTGCCTGTGTGGGCTTCACAATACTCCTCTGGTCAATATTGCATGCCGAAGATGAATGACCCTGATGTAGACAAGAATGGCAGTACTCAGGGCAGTTCTCTAACTCCACCTGCTGCCAAAATCTCTCTCCGTCGGGGAGCTCCACTCTAATTCAGGACGGAAGCGGTTCGCTCGTGTCCAAGTCCAAGCAAATACGGGCTCTGCTAGGCCTGAGAAAATTTGTCGTAGCCTTGTCGACTATGAGTGGCTGGCCTAAAGCTTGAGCGAGGCAGTGGACAGCAGATTTAGCAAATAAATGCAAAGGGAGGTTGGGGAAGGATGTCCACACAGGAGCCACCGGCGATTCTCTGCAAGGGTTAAAATCTCTAGACCACTTGAAGATCCTCATCGGAGACTTTGCAATGAAACAAGTGCCTTGGTCCTCAGACGAAGGAAATCTGCCTCCAAAGAAAGACAAATTAGCAGGTGTTTGGCATCAATAACTCCCACACAGACCTCCCCCCCAAAGTCGCATCTGGAGAACTCTTGTCTAACCCTCTCTATAAGCGGTCAGGAGTGTGAGAATTTGCCTACCAGTGCTAGGCGAAAAGGAGCCTCAAGGGAGGAGATTTTATCTCTGTCGAAGGAAACAGCAAGCGCACCCTCGAATGAAGAGGGAACCCTAGGGGGAAGGGCCAGAGACAGAAGTGGGGACGAAATCTTGTCTACTATTGCCGTCACGAACGATTTGCCGGTGAATCTGGATCCGACCGGCAAGACAACGGGGCTAAGGGCCGCCGGAGCTGCTGGCAGGGAAAGGCTTGGGAGGATGGGCGTGGTCTGGGTTAGCTGTGAAACCCAATTTCGGAGTTGGACTTTATGATGAAATGCCCATAAATATATATTTCCACGTTAAATATTATAAGATTCTATTTAGATGCTCTATTGTCATTTGTATAGTTCCAAAAATATTCCTTTGTGCAAATTTAGTCATATATTTATGATTCTAATTTCTCAAAGTCAGATTTGGATTGCGATTTTATTCTTCTTCTTCTTCTTCACGAGAGATCTGAAATCTATTGTTCCCATCTTCAGCAGAAATCGCAAATATCGTTCGTTGTTCACTGTGATTTTCTTCAGTCGAACTTCGCTCATCATCATCGTCATCTTCTTCTTCTTCGTGGAGTGATTTGAAGTTTTTCGGCGATTAGGTCAATTGTGGAGAGAAGATCATCTTCTTTTCTTTTTTATAGATCTTAAAACAAGGTGAGAGTTTAGATATGTAGAAATTCATACATCATTTTCGTCCAGTCGCAATTTTTTTTATTGAATTTGAATTTGTTATGAAGATTATTAACTGAGCAACGATTATAGAGAATGACCATTATCCGTTAGAATTGACCGGAGAATGAATATTTTCCATTCAGAATGATCATTCTCCGTCTGTTTTAGACGGAGAATGATCATTCTCCGTCTTTTTTATACGGAGAATGACAGAAATATGTGTTGTCCTATTTTGTGATCTCTTCTGTTTTTATGTTATCAGGGGGGAATGGATTCAAGCTGTTTAGTTAATCTTTGTTTCAAGAGAGACATAGTTTCCTGCCGTGTCACACATGAAAGTACCGTGGAATTTTTAAAGCATCAAGTGTATGATCGATGGACTTCTTTGGATCCACTTTCCTTTCGTTTCAAGTTTTTGCATTCTGATGGGGACTGAACTGTATGTTGACAGTGATTTTTGGCTTCGGTCCTTGGTTGGGGGTTTCAATGGTACCCATGACGTGAGCTTTGATCTATTTGTGGAGCAAGTATACCCTCCATGTTCTTCATCGACATCTTTTCCTTGTCAAAGCATTCCTATGGAACCTTTTTCTTCCTCTTCTAGTTCCTTGAGTAGTAGATGTTCTCCTACTGTAAAGGATAAACGAGTAGTAGAATTTTATGAGGGCTCAATTGAGACAGTAAAGAAGAGGAAATCGGATATGTGGCCTGGATCAATTACAGGCGTTGGTCAGATTTTCCTAAATGGTGTTGAAGAAGTTAGGCACGCTATTATGAAGGTATGTTTTGAATCTTGTCATCCATTCCATATTCTAAAATCTGAGCCGGGGAGGTACACCGTTTGCTGCAAGAATTACAAGACACATGCTTGTTTGTGGAGCTTCCATTCTATATCCATTTCGAAAGATAATCAAATTTTTGAGGTGAAGAGGTATGTGGGAGAACACAATTGTGGAGCTGGCTATATGGATAAAGGTAATATAGTTGTTTCAGCAAAGTTTGTGAAAAGTTTGGTTAGTGACATTGTTCGGATAGATCCTAAAAAGTCGACAAAATCAGTTGTTGATGAATTCAAGGTTGACTACGGTTTATCTCTTACCTACGGGCAGGCATACCATGGCATTAGGTTGGTGCACCAAGAAATGTATGGAGATGATGTTAGAGCTTACAGCGACTTGTGTTGGTATGTCGAAAAGGTAAAGGAAACCAATATTGGTTCCGTTATCGACTTTCAGAAAGATGATACGTCAATGAGGTTTCAGCGGCTTTTTCTTTCATATGGGGCTTGTGTCGAAGGCTTTCAATATTGTCGTCCAATGCTATATTTGGATGCGACTTTCCTTACAGGAAGGTTTAGAGGGTGTTTGATGTCTGCTACAGCGAAGAATGGTAACCAACAGTTCTATCCTATTGCCTACGGTATAGTCTCGGACGAAGATGGTGGCAATTGGGAATGGTTCCTTAAATATCTCAAGAATGTTGTTGGATGTAGTAGGCGTATCGTTTTTCTTTCAGATCAAGGCACCGGTTTAGTTTCTGAAGTTCCCAAAGTATTCCCTACTGCTTACCATAGCTATTGCTATTATCACATGAAGAATAACATACCACTGAAGGAGAAAGGAAATGAAAGAGTGTATCCGCATGTACTTGAAGCTTGGAGGCAAGCAGTATATGCTCTAACTCCAGGTGTGTAAATGAGACAGATATATGCAGCTTTTCTGTGCATTTTTATTTATTTTAACAAGTAGAATGAACATTCTCCGTGTAAATAACACGGAGAATGTCATTATCCGTATTAATTCACACGGAGAATGACATTATCTGTCTTAAATTATACACAGAATGTCATTCTCCGTGTCATTTAGAACGGAGAATGTCATTCTCCGTCAGTTTAGAACGGAGAATACAATCCTCATGCGTTCTAACAATAGGAATGACTATTCTCCGTGCTATTCTCCGTGTTATTATCCGTTTAAAAATACACGGAGAATGACATTCTTCGTGTTAAATTAAACGGAGAATGGTCCTTGTTTTTATGTGCTTGTTCCTTGATTTCCATCTTTATTAATTAGTCTTTTTCCTCTGTATAAAGGTGGGTATAAACAAGCAATTAAGAAAATTTATGATCTGAATTGTGGTCATGTTGTGAAATGGATGGATAAACAAAAGCCTGAAAATTGGTCAAATGCATTCTTTCCGGGATGTAGATACGGCGAGGTTGCTTCTATTGTGCAGAGTCATTCAATTCATGGATAAAGGCTGAGAAGAAAATGCCTATTTCAGCACTTGTAAATGTCATCCGAGTGAAGATGATGAAGATGATCTCAGATCGCCACAAGGATGCAAGTGATTTCAATAACATATTGACTCCATACGCCGAGAATATGCTGAAGCAGCTTACATATGATGGCATGTCTTATAAGGTATATCGGTCTGGTAATTTCGAGTTTGAGGTGATGGCAGATACTTCCTTCCACTCGGTGAATCTTCTTGATTGGCATTGTAGTTGTCGTAGATGGAAGGTATATGGATTCCCATGCAGCCATGCAATCCAATGCATCAGATTTGGTTCAGGCAAATCTGTCTACGATTTTGTGGAGCAGTATTGGACATCAGATTTCTACCAGAAGCTATATTCATGTGCTATTCGTCCAGTTCCAGATTCTGGAAAACAATTTGAAAATAATTCAACTGATTTGGTCCTACCCCCTGTTCCGAAACGGGGTCCCGGTCGACCAAAGGTGGACCGTTATAAGAGCAATTATGAAAACAAGAAAAAAAAGAAGAGGAAGGTTAGGTGCCATAATTGTCTTGAATTAGGTAATCACAATCGCAGTACTTGCCCTCTCCCCCCACGTGCTTCTACGGTGGTCGAGGAGGCAGTGCCCCCTCGTTAATACATATACATATATTCTTTCTTTTATATAACTATTTTTTTCCATACATTTCTTACAATTTTGACATCAATGGTTCTATTTTGAAGTCTGTTATATCTAATGTTTCACAGTTTTTGAATGCATAATGACCATTCTCCGTCATTCTTAGACGGAGAATGCCATTCTCCGTTTCAAATTACACGGAGAATAGCATTCTTATTTGTTCTAGCAATGAGAATGTCATTCGACATGTAATTTCCATTCGTTTTAACACTTAGAATGACATTCTCCGTGTTTTGTGACACGGAGAATGTCATTCTCCGTTTCAATTTAACACGGAGAATGACATTTTGTGTGTTAGGTAACACAGATAATGCCATTCTCCGTGTCGATTTAAAATGGAGAATGGCCATTCTCCGACAAATAATGACATTCTCCGTATGGATTTGAAAGAAGAATGCCATTCTACATGTTAGGTGACACGGAGAATGACATTATGTGTGTCACCTAACACAGAATGTCATTCTCCGTGTCACATAACACGGAGAATGACATTATGTGTTAGGTGACACACAGAATGTCATTCTCCGTGTTAATCTAGGACGGAGAATGGCATTATAAGTATTAAAACGAATGGAAATGTTCATTCTCCTGGTAATTCAAGACGAAGAATGATATTCTCCGTTTCGGGTAACACGGAGAATGGAATTCTCATTCGTTTCAATATTGGGAAATCCATTCTCCGTTTTAACTTATATGGAGAATGAACATTCTCATGCGCTATAAGACTATAATTGCCATTCTCCGTTTAATTCAACACGGATAATGACATTCTCCTTGTTGAATTAAACGGAGAATGGCATTATCATTTTAATTAAAACAGAAAATGTTATATTCTAATGTGTACTTTAATTTAACACGGAGAATGGACATTCTCATTTGTACTTTGAATGTCATATTATCCGTGATTTTATTATAGAATGCACCGCATATGTTACAAAGTATACAGACAGAAAAATAAAATTGAAACATAAATTATAGAAAGAAGTACTTTTATTATTATGTGTTCAAAGGCTCTATTACAGATTAAGAAAGACTTTAATATGTGTTCAAAAGCTCTATTACAGATTCAGAAAGACTCATACTGTTCTTCTACAAAAGATCTATTACAAAGACTCATATTGTTCTTAAAGAAAGCATATATTACAAATTCAGAAAGGCCTAAAGAAGCATACAAGTGGGTTTATCTTCACAGAAGTGCAACCCTTATTCATCTTGGTGCACATACGAGAGGGTTTATCTTCACAGAAGATAGCATCGAAGCGTATTCCTCCTTTCCTTTACCCGCAACCCCGAATGCGTGAATGAGCAGAACAAAGCACAACTTGTGGCTCTGCCAAGGGAATGCTAGACCATCTCTGAGAAGGGCATAGCATGACACCCCAACTTTTTGACAAAGCACGAGGACTGCCAAGATGTTGTTCAGGTTCGAATAAGGTCTTCCAATGCATCTCGAGATTCACTATAACGTCTTCTTCTACAAGGACATAACTACTTTGAACGAAGAGATCCACAACCAACAGCCAACTGATGCCAGGCCATTCTCCTATCAAAACTAAGTCAGGGTCATGCATAATGGAAATGCTATGAAGATGATGGAGTTTGCTCCTCAAGAAAGCCCTTTATATAGGACATACTATCCAATAAATGCAGATGAACCTAATAGTCAGCATAATGAATCTCATTTAATAGGTTCATTCCGCAAACTACTCAACTGTCCACCCCCCCCAATAAAGAAGGTGGCATTTAATAGTTGTTATAAGTGTAATTAAATGAACCATTCTCCATTTTAAATATGGAGAATGACATTCTCCGTGCTAAATAACACGGAGAATGACATTCTCTGTGTAGGTTAAAACTAAAATGACCATTCTCCGTTTAAAACACGGAGAATGGCATTCTCCGTGTTACTTAAAACGGAGATTGACCATCGTCAGTGTTTTAAAACTAAAAAGACTATTCTCCGTGTTAAATAACACGGAGAATGTCATTCTCCGTCTTACCTAGCACGGAGAATAGAATTCTCCGTGTTAAGTAGGACGGAGAATTCTATTCTCCGTTTTATTTAACACGGAGAATGTCAATCCTTATGCGTTTTAACATGGAGAATGACCAATCTCCGTATTATTTAACACGGAGAATGTCATTCTCCGTTTTATTTAACACGGAGAATGGTCATCCGCATGCGTTTAAAAACTGGAATGACCATTCTCCGTCTTACTTAGCACGGAGAATATTCATTCTCCGTATTAAGTAGGACGAAGAATTCTATTCTCCGTTTTATTTAACACGGATAATGTCATTCTCCTTATGCGTTTTAACATGGAGAAACAATCTCCGTGTTATTTAACACGGAGAATGATATTCTCCGTTTTATTTAACACGGAGAATGGTCATTCTCATGCGTTTAAAAACTAGAATGACCATTCACCGTGTTATTTAACACGAAGAATATTCATTCTCCTATAAGTACAACAGAGATAGGACATTCTCCGTGTTCATTTAAATGGAGAATGGCGTTCTCCGTTTTAAATTACACGGAGAATGGCACAAAATGGCATTCCTCATTGTGAACTTGACACAGAATGGTCATTGAAAAATGATATATATATATATATATATATATATATATATATATATATATATATATATATATATATATATATATATATATATATATATATAAATGTAATACAAGACAGCAGATGTAACCAAAAGACGCAGACACAGAAGAATATAACTGCATTTTCATATATACAGAACAATGTAATATAATACAGAGCAGATGTAACAAAACGACACAGACACAGAAGAATATAACTGCATTTTCATTTTCATATATACAGAACAATGTAATATACAATTCTTTCTTAGTACATTGTCATTTTCATAATGTGTTTTACATTGTCATTTTCATAATGTGTTCATCATTTGTATTTGGACTTTTAAGCAACCTCTTAAGCCATTGCAACCTAACTTTTGTAATCCTA